>JAHWFP010232902.1:0-25160 GCA_023313725.1 Lithobius niger | reverse complement strand
GCCATGGATTCACAACGTAATATCTGGGGTTGCAAACTAGCGACAAGCAAATCGTGAACCACTGCTGAGACGCCTTTACCCCTTCACCGCGCAGAATTTTCCATGCACTACCAAGCGACCAAAACCCATTAATCTGATCACACATACGTTTCCGTAAGTGCATTTCTCCTTCCTGATGAAAAATGACGACTCAACAGCTGTGCCACGGTACACCAGCCAGTGCTCAATACACGGATGAAGTTTCCACCGGTGATACACTGATCACTTGTCACGCACCGTGACCGTGCAGCCACTAGTCCACCAACATGGGTGAAATGCAGCTACAACCGGTTTTTCCTTGGCCTTTTTCCGTACATACTCTTTAATCCACGGTGCCATCACCCCGTTGTACACAGTCGGTCGAGTAGGCTGCCTATTTCCAGACAGCGACAGAGAGCCCCTTGGTTGCAGCACCACCGGAAGGTGGTCACTGGCACGGTGGTCATCGGACACTGCAATTGTATAACCACTATCCAACCCTCGTGAACACAGACACAAGTTTAAAACCTATTTCTGCACGCGACCATTCTTCAACCGGACAAACTTGGGCGTTCCATTCTGCACAATCGTCAAATCAAGTGCAATAATTGCTGCAGGCAACCGTCGTCCCTTGGTGTTGATTCTAATAGCGCCCTAATCAAAATGGTGCACATTGAAATCTTCACCAAGGACACAGGGAGACGAAATTGTTGAAGCCATGTCAGCCATTGTAACTGCGTTGGGATGCCAACAACACGCACAAACACAAGTTCAACCCATTGATCCCTCTTCCACACTTTAATAGAACATGCATCTAATTCTTGAATGGGGAGCGTATAATCGACAACAAATATGGAAGCGACCACTTAACCCAAATCCCACTCCCTTTCCTGAATAAACAAAATCTGCCTCAAAAGATGCCGCATTTAAATTTGAATGGCCCACCCAACAGGTCTCTTGAATGCCCACAATATCAACGCACTGTAACAGTTTTACTTCCTCTATTTTACCGTGCATTCCAAGACTCTATAGTAAACAAATTGAATGCGTCCAAATAGATTAGGTTAGTGTGGATCCTGCCTTACTACACAATCACTTCTCTGCTGCTGTGTGACAGACGCAGCATCAATATATGCTCCTTCATCTACCATTTGCACACTACACACATTATTTGCAACAACTTCCTCGACGGCACCTATTTCCAAATTATCAACAAATGGTGACACTAGCACACTATCATTATACACTGCACTATCTTGACACACGTCATGATCCTGACATACTTCACTGCCGTCTGCCACTTGGACACACTTTGCACGAACTAACACTTCGTTCTGGTTAATTCCCAGTTGACTGCAACACAACACAACATCGGAAACTTGTGTTTCCTCTCCTTGTATACATTCTTGCACATGTACTTCGTCGCCAACTCCATCGCACTAGCACCACCGCTACTGCTGCTGCGTGCTTCACACTGGTTGGTGGAACTCCAATCCTTTAGACCACGTCTTCAGCCACTCACCTCCATTGTCATCTTCGGAACCTCCTTCAACATATGAATGATCCACGGAACGAACTTGCTGCTTGTCTTTTTTTCTAACTGTGAGCCGATAGGGTCGCTTGGTCATGCGCCCCAGTTTTCTCAACTCCGTGGTCCTTTACTGCAACAGGCGCCAATACTCGATGTTGCTCAAGTTCACGACGTCCCTCGGCTTCCTTTGCCTTCATGGCGCTAAGCAGATGACTACGCAGGTCACGTGGATCTCTGTAGGTGCCATACACTTCAGGCTTGCGAACACTCGCCGGAAGTGGCCTCTCAGCCGACAATGGAGGCAGAGTGGGGACCCATCAGGAACGGTTACCAATGCCGGGACACCACGAACTAGAATCACGTCCGGTACATCTGCTATGGAACACGTTTCACGCAATTTTATCTTAATTTGTCGCACGACAGAATCACACACAACGTTATTTCGCACAAGCTTTTCAAACGAGTGTGATTTCACCACACCGACCTCCTCAAAGGCTGCTCACATCTGTTGCTGTTATACAAATCATACCAATCATAACTTTCTACCCTGTGTCCATTTATTACCAAGACTGCACCTAGTAGCTTGCACTTGGCTGCTACTGTTTTAGTCACAACCTCAAAAGCATTGCCTGCTCTCAAAGTCCCAACCCTCTGAACGTCGTCAGCACCTATCATACTCACCACCACTTAATAAACTCGCAACAGTGTGTAGCGGTCCCCATGCTCTTATGTATAATATCTTGATAGGTGTTATCGTTTATCATCTTGGCGAGAACACTAGCGAGTGTCTTGATAAAGCGTAAAGGGTAAAGGCTTTTCGCAAAGCTTATCTAGACGCACTCTTAGTGTGTTGGGCTAAGTTAGGCAACAAACTTCACATCAATTCAAGTGTCGAGGACGTAACCCATTGTAACGCGACGCCACAGCTTCTTATATCCTAAAGCATAATTGGGCACATTGCAGGTACTTGGGGAAAAATAATGCGGTACGAAAGCTTAAATTGTGGTAAAGTAGAGAGCAATGTACCACCTAACAAAAATTAATTTTATTATGAATGGCAGCTAAGCGGTTTTCAATACAAAATTTGACCCTCAATAACGTTGCAAATGTGTCACTAGTTTCTAGCTACTGCGTTCTACTTCTAGTCCGCTCATCCCCATATTAATTCCCACAGAGAGATTATTCGCTGATACCAAAATAACGGGAAGGCTTAAAGCTATGAAATTTAAGGAATGGCTGCTGTACGATACAAACTGCACACCTTTTCTGGTTTATAACCATTGTTAATATTGTCGGCATTGTTTCTGAGTGGCTGCCAAATTTCGGATATTGACAACGTGAATACTGACGTGCGTTTATAGACACATGCTAATGTGTGCGAATACTGACGTGCGTTTATAGACACATGCTAATGTGTCGTCACAAATCTAAACAAAGTTGCTAAATAAATTGTGTCAACGTCCAATTCACGAAAACCAAACCAGTTATCAAAATTTAGCTAAAAACTGGTAGAAAGGCCATCAATTTAAGAATGGCTCGATCTCACAAAGGATTATGACCTAAATAAAATATAAATGAAAAAAATTAAAACAAAACCAAAAACTGATAAAGAGGTGGTAAGTTGAGAATGGTATATAGCCTCTCAAAGGAGTGATATGAAATTAAAATATTAGAAAAATTACCACTGAAGCTATTGTTAACGTGGCACATTATTGCACATAAGCAGACAAGTTGAGTTGAGTATAATACACAATTTAAAAAATGATATATCAATAACCAAACCTGATAAAAGGACTGCAAGTTCCGAATGGTTTGGCCCTTCAAAGGAGTGATATCACCACACCAACACATTCGCCAAGTTAATTGCACTGAATAATACGTTAGATATTAAATGAAAACTTCAACATTGCTACAGACGATATGATTATGTGTAAAGAAAATTTTCTAACTTTACAATTTCTTTTTCGCTATGTTGTATAAGGCATTTGTCAGACCTGCCTGGGACCATTGTTCCGAAATCAGTACACCCTGCTAAGCGTCCTCCTTACACAATCTCGAAAACTGCCAAAGAAATCTCACGAAGTTGTGTTTCCCCATAAGTGACCTTCCTTACAGTGAATGGCTTCTTCGGCACAAGCTCTCCACACTCCGTGAGGGGAATAACAGGGGCGACCTTGTTCTTAAGTATGAACTCCTTACTAATTTCTTTGACTGCGACTATTTCCCCATGTTTACCCGAAACTACATTAGTTGTGGTTACAGTCTTAGGCTACAGGGTCTGACTTGTAGACTCAATTGCCGTTTTTCCTTTTATAGTGAGCGTGCGGTGCTCCTGTGGAACAGCCTGCCCAAGCATGTTGCTTGTGCTCCCTCGATAAATATTTTTAAGACTCAACTTGATCCTTTGCGGGTATGATCCGTGTTTAGGGGGAGGGGGAGAAGGGGTAGGGGTGCCTGTGAGTCTCGACTAGGCACCGTCATTTTCTTATCTTGCAGCATGTAAATTACTTGTAAACCAATGTGTCGTGAAACTTCTGCAACTAAAACTTGTGATGGGAAAAATCAACAGGTCTACCAGCATTCACACACACCTGACAATCATTTTGTTTACTGGTAGCAACTTCGAAACTTGCCGTCCTGTCCTAGGGTTAATATTTAATAATTTGTCATGGGCATCTGGCATCTATGCATGTTACTCAGTAAAATTCAGTGAGTCATAAAACGTATTACCATGTCCAGAACTAGTGTAAACAAAATTGATTGTACGGATGGTCTGCTAACATCATACATCGTAGTTGACTTGAAACTAGACATAACATTAAAAATAAACACTGTTGTTTCGTTCTGATGTTATTCAATGTTGTGTATCAGGAGGCGTAACCATGTTATGGATATGTTTCAAAACAAAACTGGTGATTGTCTGTCCGTATTTCCTTGCAGTTGTTATTAGTGATCTGAGCGTGTAGCTTGCATAGGGGTTCAACACAACCAAACGTGTATTTGGTATGGATTGCATTTTATTATATTAAAAAGCACATTAGTATAATTATTCCTTTTGAAACATACTAGCACATTCGTCTTGCATAGATACAGTTGATATTTTCTCATTGTCGTAATGTATCCGCACAAAACCAAAACCGGTATAAAAGAAGGTACCTAGTTGAGTGAGGTAAGGTGAATGATATCATTCAGCCAGGGAAAGGCCAACAAGGTTATTCCTATTTTCCAATTTATTCACAGCGACAAGTAGTTCGTAAATTAAATTAAAACTAAAACCTTGCTATTTGCAGTAGCAATCTTCAAGTTTTCATTTAACGTCCGAAGTATTATTCGGTTCGATTAACTTGCTAATAACATTACCTTAGTGACCGTCCCTACCCTGGTTGAATGAAATCACTACTTTCAAAAGCCGAACCTTTTTGGAAATTCGAGTCTTTTTATATAGGCTACCAGTTTTGGTTTTGGGTGAATATATTAACTTTCATAGGGCTGTCAATGTACCTAAGGTCACACCATCTGATCTTCATGTCTGGCTTTTTTTGGAGGGCTTTAATGTATCTAAAGTTTTACATTGTTATTGCCCAGTTAGCCGTTAAAGGAGCCAAAACAACACGATTTGTTTTACGTGCTTCACATGCTTAAGTTTCTTCAATCCCATTTTTTAGCAAACTGGCTAACAAAGGCTGATTTTCATTCACTAGGCTCACTGAATCAGCGCATACCTCTTAAGCTGCTGCACCTGAGGTTAATATTGATCCATGCAATGAAGCGGGACTTGCTCACCAAAATCAGCGTATTCCCTTCAGTTGTTTTGTTTGTCACTACACCTTCCCTTTACATTTTCCACAATTTGCAATAATTTCAGCCACGATGGGGTTTATTATCGACATGATAGGATATGCGTTTAGGTTTTTACATTTTATGTAAACATGTAGCATAGGATTGTGAACGTCCAAAGGTCACACCGTATAATTTTGATCTGTACCTTTTTTGTTGAGGAATTTTACGTCTGTAAATAATTATACGTTTTATCAGCCAAATTGAGAATTATTTTGTTTGCTTTCTTCGTTCACATTTTATCATGCAGAAATCTCTGAAGTTCACTGCACACTAAAACATTAGCTCGCAAAGCGGTAATTAACATAACCGCGTTGCATCTATGTTCCTATTGTTGCATAATCATCATCTAATATCCATTCCTTTATTCTTAAGCAATCCACGGCAACATAAATGGCTGATTATTTTGTCTTTTGTTAGAGTTCAGCTTTGAGTTTTTCAAGCTTTTTCCAGGCTCTTTCTTATCTACAATTTATCTTTTAACAATCGGATGTCTACAATAGGATGATCTACTGTTACTTGGCGGGACACACTAGCGTGTGTCTAGCTAGTGTGTCTAGATATGTCCAAGAAAAGATAATATTGAATATTTTTATTCAATAAAGAAAAGGGATCTTTAAGTGACAAAAGAAAATACGACTAATATCAGTTCCAACTGGAACTAAATAAGAAAAAGAAAAAGTGTTCAAGATTGATTTTGATAATACTGCAATTCCCCAAATCAAACACTGAAACCAGTCCCACTAATAAGACGAAGTGTTTACTTTTGTACTGACGTGACAAGAGGCAATTCCGGTCACGTGACCTCTGACATTACTCCCATTTATGACGGCAGTTCCGGTTAGGAGGAGAAGGACTGCATGGATAGAGGGCTATGGTGTGAAGCCACATCGCACTCTATAGAACAAGTTCACTATTCAAGGTTATTGACCTGATGACACGAAAAATCTCGTTTTGGTCGTTGTCAACAACAATTACTGTGGATAATTAGTGACCAATATACTGAAGTATTAATTTAAGTATTAATAAAGAATGGAGACTCAACTGCATCATTCAATATTCATTGACCTCCAGACTAAAAACAATTGACATCCTGACATAAAAAATTTTATTTTCCTGTGGTAGAAACGTCCATCAATAAATAAATAAATGACACTTCCATAAACTCTTCTACAAGTTGATGGGAAATGTTTTTTTCAGGATAGCAAGTAGCCCGTTGACGTCACGTGACATATGATGCCACTTCGATCACATGCGGTAGCACTGAAAATGTGTAATGCCAGTAAACAATCCATTTACTGACATACACATTTTGTATCTATTTTGAGTATCAAAGCACACAAAATATCTACTTCTAATAGAAAATATGCGTTGAGGAAGAGCTGGGAGTAAAGTTAACTACCAAACAGCAGCAGCTTGATAGTTCAAATCACTGTCTGTGTCAGTGTGTGCTATCTGTGTCAGTATATATCGTGTTCTGTTCTATTGTGGTACTGTCATTGATTATGGTATATTTTTTCAACTACTATGGTATTAGTTCAAATCAAAAGCAGTGCTGTAGCTGTGTAGCTTTGTGATATGTGCTGTGCTGTGCATCTGTGTAGCTATGCAGTGCTGTAGCACGAAACAAAAGGAACGAAGCATCGCTTTAGAGTGTTGTAGTATCATGCTTTACATACTATTATTGCTTTTTCACTAATTTGGGGTTGGAGCAACTGATCCTACTGTCTACAATTTAGCATTTCTTGAGGTAATATTTTGTAGGCCTTTGATATGGACTTTGGCTATACAATTCTAGTACCAGCATATTAAATTGTTAAGCATTTTAGTTGAAGTAATGCGACTGAAAACAAAGTAAGTGACACATTAAGGAAAGTTTTCTACTACACAAAGTTTACAATTTTAAACTGATTGGAAACACTTACTGCACTGGTGATAGGAAGAGTTAATTTGCATCTTAATAATTATTTAGTGTTAAGATTATTTCTCTTAAAGAAAGTACTGGAAAAAAATTATGTACCCAGTTACTTGAATAATCCAAAGCGGAGTAAATAGTTCAAGCTGAAAAAAATACATTAAACTATTTCTTTTCAGTAAACATGGAGTCATCCACCTTGGACACCGCAGACTGAGACAATCTCGACAGAATGATTGCAACCTTGTGTGTAAATCATGCACTACTGCTCTGCAGACATCCTGTCAATGTTACTCAAGTTGCTCCTGATGCCAATAATGCAGAATTAGCTGGATTCAGCAACATTTTCAACAAAAAATCTTCATTTGTAGAACGTATCTGCTTCCTGTTTGTTATCTTTAGCAACTCATGGTTGCTCATCTATCAAATGGTTTCACGTATGGGGTTGTACATTGATGAACCATCCACATCAAGGAATTATTTTATAACCAACAAAATGTTTACATTACCATCAGTTACAATTTGCCCTAACGTCGATTTCCAGAAAACTGAAGGTGTTTTCACATTTGCCAATAAGGGAATTCGAGATGGGAGCGTTTTTGACAACGAAAGAGTTTTTGGTAAATGCTTAAATAAACTTCTAAAATCAGAAAATATGACTGTAATAAATATATGGAACGAGTCTAAGCATTACACTCCAAAGATAGAGGTCAGTATAAACTGACCTCTATCTTTGGAGTAGGTAAGCATCAAGTAAGCATCAAGTAAGCATCTTTTCTTTAATAAAAGCACAATCCTATTTGAAAAAATAAAATGGGTACTGGAATAAAGCAAAAATGGAGTCAGTAGTGTATTTCAAGAAAAATTGTACAAAAATAATTCGTTTCAGAAAAAAGTGGAGTTCTCCACTACTGGACACAGCTGACTGAAACAATCTAGAAAATCTGCAATCTTAGGCATAAACCATTAACTACACTTTTATGGTTTATACCCAAACCATATCAGATCCTGTATTGCAGAAAACTTTTAATGTTTAGAATTTATGTTGTTACGAGCAATTTACTACCAATCACAACCACAAATATTTCCCTTTGATGGTACCTTTTTTGAATGATTGATATTTGCTTCACAAAACTTTTAGTTTTTTTCGCATTTGGCATCAATTATTATTTACATGGCCGGCAGGCCGTGTATATTAGAGTTCGTTTGCGCATAAAAATTTTCAGAAAATGGACAGACGGAGATGGAATTGAATTGAAATGAATGAATTTTATTAAAAAGGTCCTGGCCCGCAGCCACATACCACAACTAGAATTAAATACTACAGTTCAAACAGAACAAACTTTCCCAAAACAATCCTAAACAATTCAGATTTACCTGAAATATACAAAGAATCATTCCAATACACATCATCTTTACAATAACTTTGAATGATCACCACTACCATTTTTAGCTATATCGCCTAAGACATAGGTCACCCCAATAGATAGCATCTTCACTTGTAAGCCCAACACGATTTAATAAATAAAAAAATTTTGATAATTGAAATGAAAATAATAAAATACTCTTTTGTAAAAACAAAAAAACTTTTCGATTTAAAACTATAATTAGGCCACTTCTAGTTTTTTGGCACAAACATTATCCATCTACATCTTACATGAAGTGCTAAAAAGTAGGATGAGTCATCATAATCGTTCTGGAAATAAAAAATCGCAATTTAAAAAACAGTACTCTCTGTAGCACGTAAGTCTCTTGGTATTTTGACGAACATGTATTGTGTCTTGCGTCTTGTGCTTTGTATATTTGTGAAACAATTAGAGGGGTTTATTCACGAACAGTCAACACACTGCTAACAGTAGTGGCTTCATAGCATTACTTACTGCATTGCATGGTTCGTACATTCATTAAATTGAAGGAAAAAAATACAATAGGACCACATTTAATCCATGAAACCATATTAATAAAATGAAGCGATAAAAGGCTTCCTCACACAAATATGTAAATTTTATTGTTCCTCCCCCCCCCCTCCGGAACATAACCACCATCAACGAGAAAAAAAAAAATGGAGGTTTTTTTTAAACAGTACACGTGAAACTAGGCCAGCCACGAAAAGCAAGAGCGGTGCTGTAATTTGAAGGTCTCCATTTGTGAGAAAAGGCATGAGAGATAGGAGCTGGATACGAATTCTTGCATTTTCATTAAAAATTACATGACTTACATGAGCTGAATTACCCAACTTACAATTTGTTCAAGTTACTGACTTCAGTCCACCGTGGTTATACGTATATAAAACCCTGAAGCCCATTGTCAGCCACATTTTTGGCGTGCCCTATTTAAGTTTCCTTTTTTATTGTACTTTTATGGTATTTGTAATATGTAAATATAATATGGATAATATGTATAATATAATGTCTCGAATCATGAATATTTATAAATTTCGGTACAAGTTTATTGAAGACTGAAATTGTACGAGTTTGGTTTTCATCCCAGTTGCATGGACCAAATCAGTGGCATTATTGATTGCACTTTTAATGTTTATATGAAGAAGGTATAGGTATGACTTTGGTTATGTGTAAATCTAACCTGTACGTACCATTCATCATCTTGCAAAACATCCTTGACACATCAAATCCTTAACATTATCATATGATTTTAGTCAGATGCTTTTTGAAACTTCTATTAATCTCAGAAATCGCGTATCCCGGTCTTGTACTGCAAAATATGTAACAAAATCATGCAAATAATCGTTATTAGATTTATTTTTGCTGCCTCTTCAACTGCCATGAGCAAGGCCTTAAATGAACAACCAGAATTGTAGCATTATCAGCTGAACTTCTCATGCATGAGGATAGGTGGAGGTAACTTTGGTTGTGTGTTACTCCAACCTTTCCATGCTGCATAGTTTCCTGCACAAACCTTCATGCCACATCAAATCCAATATTATCGTATGATTTTAGAGTAATGTTTTTTTTATAATTCATACGAGATAATTATTGTTCTCCTTCTCTTCTACTTCATAACTTGTAAAAATCAAACAAACTATCATCACTTGCATTATTTTGCTGCCTTTCACTGGAGTCATTGGAACTGTATATATAGAAAACCAGACCAGAGTCATTGCTGATTGCACTTTCCAACTATGATGAGGTGAGGTGTCGCACAGTGCTGAGCTCTTAGTAGAGTTTATGCTAGTGAAGTAGGTGTCTTGCTGCACATGATTTAGAAAGGGTCAACCTAACTCGGATAGGCTTATGCGCATTCATTTTATTTATTAAATCTTTTTACCCTAATGATATTATGATGTTTCAAAGGCATTCTTAGGAAGGTTTCCTCAAGTCATCATCATCCTTTTGCACACCTTTTTGGTTCAACTGGAATTCCACTGTATCACAAAAAAAGTCAAATTCAACACTATCCCAAATATCTGCCGGTCTTCACCATCATCCCCTTTTATCCCCTCTTTGAGACGATATATTACTATCATATTACACTTACAGTGCAATTTAATATATCCAAAGTATCACCAGTCTCATCACCACATACCTAATGCCCATTCCAAGCACCGATTGCTTAATACGCCATGGTTACTTTCCTACTTGTCAGGTACGAATACTTCTCTGACTTAGAAAGTTAACGCACTCCCAGCCATTACCATGGCACCAATCCTTCCCTAACTATCTTGATGACAATTCTGATGACAAAATGTCTTGAATATGTGAATTTAGGGGTAAATTGATATGTTTGTAGAGTATTAGAAGTATGCGAATTACTTGAAGTACTGAGCGACGATTTACTGCTTAAAGAACTTCCATAAGCCAGTAAGTTATCCCACATGAAGTCTGACACGTTCTGTTACTAACCTATTGCAGGTTAATATTCCAATAACAAACAAAACCTTTGAAATATGCAATATATTCACCCCATTTGGAGTATGTCGCAAAGTACGACCAGGTGAGACTTCGTGCCTAGCAAGTTTAACACAGTATTAAAAAAAAACTAATCCGTTAGCAGTGTTTCAATGTTAAACAAAAAAACGGAGTCATTTGTTGTACAGGGAGATTTAACTGAACTAGTTTCAAAACAAGAAAGGAAAACACAAAAGATTTTTGTGCAAGGTATACGTTAGAATGCTCATCCTATGACTACTACACGTTGAAATCTGCTGAATTTAGGTAGTGTTTTTCCAAGATATGTTTGCTGCAGGTTGGCATGGTCGCAAACGTAAATGCTGCACACATTCTGATAATGTCTCTTAGTATTCAGTGACTGCATACAAATAAAGATTCGTCATAAATGATACAAAGGTGGAAGGGCAGAGAGGGTGATTTAGCTAAAAATATGACAGAACAACACCTAAAATTGTTTGAGTAAGGATGAATGATATGCATGAGTGTATTCGTTTCGAATAAATTCGAAAGTTGTTTGAATTTATATATAATCACATTTATACCGTAGTAAATTAGGGACCGGTAAACACAACGAGGCAACATGTTGGAGCAGCTGTTGACCTTTCTTTATTTACACAAAGCAATTTTCGGAAGTCACCTTATAATTTGGAGGTTCGCGTCAGTGCCGACATAGTTTAATGGTTTAGTGCAATGGAGGCCCCACAAAAAGACCCAGGTTTATTCCAGAAATCACGACGACACATTATTTTTTTTTCGTAGTGCTTCTGACTTGTGATCCTTAGCAGTTCACAGTGCTGCTCTATTGTTGTGTTACTCTGCGGTGTTGCTCTATTGCGGCTCTTTTTCCATTCATGTTGTGATTGCCTTAAACCTACCTGGTATCCTTAATGGAAGTCTCTAACTCCTGTCTATTCCCTTTAATACCTTTGCACAATTTATGATTTATCAAAGTAAACATAGAACCCGAAATTCCTGAAACATTGGCGTTATCGCTTTTTTAGTCAACAATAGGACATATACCCGGTAACATTTCACGAATAAAGTTTTGACTTATACCTGGAGAAAATTTTAATTTTCCTAACTGTTCTACCTTGGGTGAGGATAGTTTTCCGACTGTAAAAAAATATTTTTATTTAAGTCCCCTCGGATTTTAAACTGTTGGGGGGGGGGGGGGGTGGAGACACTGGTTTGGGCGCAGAGCACCGATTAAACAATGCCCTACATCTTGACATCTCCAACATCGTAGGGTTCTTTTCTTAAGTATGCCTTGACTGGGATCAGAACTATTAGATGATTGTTTTTTAGGTTGGGATTCGGATTGTGATGCTTACACAATGATTCAAAATTCGCTGAATTCAAATGCCTCTAAATAAAACCAGCATCTGCTTTTAAATAGTGAATAGAGGTAGAAATTTTATTACATATCATAGTCGTGTTTCTTGGTACATGTTACTTTGTGCAATCCTAATTATTTCACCTTCATATATTCTCAACACTCCCAGGTAATGGGTGTATAGTTAAATTGTAGCCTGTCCGAAGCTTCTCCGGTCATGTAGTTAGGAACCCAGTTTGTGATGAAGTCTACATCAGAAATTCGCCTCTCCAACTTGAAAGAATGTAATTTGTATAAATATTCGGTATGGGTTAGGCTTGCATTTATGCCATCGTAAATAAGCATTAGCAATATTTTTAGCTTCGCTCTCTTTGTTGGCGTCGATTCATGCGTCATGTAATTTCTTTGTTCCCAAGAGTGTCATAAAATCGATGCACTGATTTTATTTCATCGCCAACTAATTGTCATTGTTGCTCGCACTTCCTTCATCACATTCCTCAGCATGTCTGCATTTCATCTACTCATACAAAACAAAGGATTTGTTTGTTTAAATGTTTGTACGTCTACTCCTTCAGAAGTATTCCCCTGCGAAGGCCAGAGTAGTCTTAAATGAAAGATTAAGAAAGCGCAAAACGCGATACACACTGACAAGGCTTAGTGTACGTATAAATCACTCACTTTGCTCGCTCAAGCCACGCACCTTCGTGCTTCAGAAACGCGAATGTTTGACGTCATAGTTTGATCAGACATTGATCAACCAGAAAGAAAGTTTGCCTGAACAAAATTTGACCTTCCAAATTAAATTTTCCTTATAAAACTATGACGCCACGAGCAGTTTTTATAGCAGTTTATGGCGTATTTGAGG
This sequence comes from Lithobius niger, assembly GCA_023313725.1. Classification (NCBI taxonomy): domain Eukaryota; kingdom Metazoa; phylum Arthropoda; class Chilopoda; order Lithobiomorpha; family Lithobiidae; genus Lithobius; species Lithobius niger. Next base: position 11,753 of record JAHWFP010232902.1, on the reverse strand, counting down.
GTCATAAATCAAGTTAGACTAAAGAAAATAGGCCTAACGGAAGTGCAACTTAATTACATTTCATTTGGTGCTATTCCCATTTTTATAAGTGCATTGGTTCAAAAGGAGTAAGCGGGACATACACATACGCACTTTTTAAAATTATGTTTTATTGTAGATGGTAACGATTATGTAATTTGAAGTCGTTTGTTCCATATTCGCATGATGTTGATCGATGAGCTGATTGTAGCAAGCTTTAGATATTGTCACTCTTATTTGACTTATTGTTTACGTGGTCAAGGGCCTAAGTTCCGTTCATTTCAGAATTTGTAGAACTCGTGATAAATATGAAACTAAATAAAATTTCAGGATTTCAGAAAAACCTCACTCTAGAAAAAATTAAACAAAAAGAACACCAAATGATTGGGTCACACAATTGGTGAGAAAAGGATCCGAAATATTTTTAAAGCTAACAATTTCCCTGGTGAGGGTTGCCTACTGATGAATCGTATTAAGGCTCTCACAGATTCATTGCGCACAAGTGAAATTTCAAATAGAAAGAAGCAATGACTTGGAACTAGTTTCCAAAAAACAGTATGTCCAACTCTTTCGCCACAATCTAAGTTATTTATGTACCTAATTTTGGAGTATTTAACGGATGCAAAACACCAAAAAATTACAAGGAGGGGAAAGAAAAGAAAACGTGTGGACACAAAAAAATATTGAAGAGTTTTTTGGGGGGAGAGAGAATGTGAGTGGAAATGCCAGAAGGGCAAGCCTCATGAAAATTTGCAGAGGGAGCAGATATGTAATAGTTTGATATTGACTGCATTGAAGTTAGGCTTGAATAGAAAAGGAAAAAATACAATTGTCTTGTACGGGAGAAAGAACGAGAGTCACAAATAATTTGAAAATTCTTAATGAACCTTATAAATAGGAACATGTTCCTTGTTCATATGACATATAACATAAATTTAAAATACTGCTGATTTAATCAGTGAATACACGACGATGTTTCTTAAAATCTTGACAAGCGTAATTTTCCGTAGCAAATAAAAAATTGACAAATTCGTTGTGACGAGGTCGCGTAATTCTTTCGTAGCTCAATCTGCAAGAAGTACCCTGAAGAGAAAACAACATGAAATTCGGATCAGTGGCGTACATATAGTTCATAAAATGACACAACTTACTAGAAGGCATATTTTACAAAAGTAGGAATTTATGACCACAGTAACACACTAATGCGTCTGTCATCTTCCTTCAACTGAAGTGACGCAAACCAATTTTTCTAAAAAAATATGAACGGATCCTTTTTTCCTAAAAATATATGCTTTAAGTAAAAAGAATCTACCTAAAACAAAACTTGTTAAGGATTCCAGAGAAGCTTTTCGACCGTGTGAAGTCGTGATATCAAACGCCAAGCTCTTTCGCCAAGCTAATCCCACATAGTTCGAAGGTTAAATGAAATATATGAAAATTGCTTACTATGCAATCTCCAATTATTTCATATTACGTTTGTTCGTATTCGTCAGTGGCATTAGCTTGGCATTTGATATCACGACTTCGAATGGCCGAAAAGCTTGGCGGGAATCGTTAATAAGTTTTGTTTTGGGGTAGATATCAGACCTTTTGGTTCAAATTGAATAAATCCATTTTTTTTAGTAATTACGAGATGGAAACACCAATCAAATTGTCTGGTCCATTTAGTTTTATTTTATTTTTTATTTTTGTTGGGGGGAGGGTTATGTGCCATGTTACATTTTGAGTACAGCAGTCCTTTTTTTTATACTAGTATTTCTTTGAAATATTGAAAAATAAAAATAAAAATTAGAAATTAATGTCGTTAGTTTTTTACATACTATTGTAGCTGTAGTGCTGTATTTGACATTAATTCAAGAATATTTTTTCAGTTAGCCTGCTACTGCCTAGTGGTGGCATTTGCATAACGTGAAACTTATTTTTGTTTCAGGGCATTATTGTTCGACTCCTAAATGCCCTATCGCCGAAGAAAAATAAAAAAACTTCCCCATAGAAAACATTGTAACAATAGGACTCTAGGAACATGTTATAAATGGGTATTTTAAACAAGTATGTTGTCATGTTGGGCGTAGGGTTAATTACTCATTTTCCATATTTGCCGAAGTAGAATTTTGAAATTAAGTAGCAATGATTTACAATCCAAAGTTCTCCCTCGGCAAACATGGGAAATGAGACATTTTCTTTTCACCCAACAACAAATGTGTTCTAGTTACAAATAGAGCTTTTCGATTGGTGCAGTTGACATTGATGCACTGGCAGTGACATGGAGAAGGAAAAGGCTGTTCAATTATTATTAGGAAACGGATATTTAATCGGATATTGCCCTCGTCCTTGCCATACCATGTGTTTCGTTGGGCAAGTGAGATATCCTTGGTGTGCTATTTGTATGGCCCACATTTTCATGTTTGTATTGATTGGTTGCCTTGCTTAGCTTACCACAGGCTGTTTTGTTTCGTTTTACTTTGGCGTACGGTACAATCATTTTGTGCGTAAAAACTTATGGATCTTTGAACATTTCAATACTTAGTTTTACAATATGATCTTTTCCTAGTAATCCTTATCTGAACAAAAGGTGTAGTCTGTAGAGGGCGTTGCATAGACCTACATAAAAGCGTTATACGAATGGCATTGTTGGCCATCTAAAAACGTATAAAACATATACAACAATACAACAGCTCATTCAGAGTCATCATAATTCTGGAATGTCACAACCACTTGAATAGAATAATAGGAAAAGAGCACATCTACGGAAATGTCTCGGAAAAGGACCTAAGAACTAGGTTTCTAGAAAGTGCGCATAGACTTGTCCAAAGCACTAGAACTCCAACAAGTCAAAAATGAAAATAATTAGTCCAGCACAAGTTCAGATTACCGATGTGCCAAAACTAATATTGGCAAATGTTGGTATACATGTTGAAGAATCCAAGAAAGGTACATATCAAATCTGAGTAAAAAATAATGAAAGACGGCGAATATAATAGGTGTCGAAATTTCTACCTTATATTGGTAGACTTACGTCAACCATAACAATAGAGGTTAATGAAGTAAACAGCATACAAATCCGACATACCGATGAGTTGTATACGCATAAAGAATTATCCACAGAAACTGAACCATAAAATTGAACCATAAAATAATAGCTTACGTTTCTTTTATAATGAATACGTAATCACTGATGCACTGATGGTTTCTCATTCCAGTAAATCAACTGCTTCACAACGATAAAATTAAACTTAAACAAACCTACTAACTCAAAAAAAAATTAACCTAATCAATGTTGACAATGATTTTTTGTATATCAACTAATAATATTTAACCATACAAATGTGAACAAATGTTTCGATGACAGGTGGAGTGTTCAAATATAAATAAAAATTTAATTATACATAATACGAATTTTTTTTTAATGCCAAATGAAAAGTAATACCAAAAAAGCCAACACAAACTGAATACCAAAATTAACAGGGTTTTTACCATAACAGGCTGCGTTCCAGTCAATATTTACGCTAGGAAAGGGGCCCAAAAATCTTGAGGTAGGTAGAGAAAAAACAGAGTTATAAACAACTAAATCGTGAATGACAATCAGACATATCTTACTCTCTTTTTTACATTAAAAAATTTCAATATTACTAAAACCAATTTGAATTTTCTTTGAAGTTGTTATGCTGTCTAGACGAATGTTGGCGTAATGTCAAATATATAATTTTCAAGAAAGAGTATGAAGCTGTAGATGCTCTCACAACAACAGATGATAGCAACTCCCCTCGTTTGGGGCGAAAAGCGGCATATAACTCCGCTCTCCCCCGAAAAGAAATATTTCTGCGTATGCACCTTTAAACCACTCATTGCCGAAATTAAAGGGGGGGGGGGTGGATTGTGACCTTATTTCACCCTGTAGAGTTTTTCTGAAGAAGTTTTTCCTGAAGAAACTTTTTCTGAAAATGTTTGCTTAAAAAATAGCCTGCAATAGCCTTTTATTGGAAGGTGGGCCAAACTCTATGTAGTCCTAGCCTGCAAAAATATAAATCCTGCTCTGTCAGTATTCCAGTAACGAATTTTAACTTGTTAATTGTGCCCTGTTCACCAAAAACATCCAATTTACCCATTAATAAAACGGTAGGCCTATGCAACTTTTATCGCTACAAAGATTTATAAAGCTGTTAAAAAGTTGCTGCATCGGTTGAGGTTTTTCCCGCGTTTGGGTGAACTTGAGGGGATTTTTAACAGCAATTTACTTTTTCATTCTTTTGCGATTGTTGCGACCGGCCTGGATGTCACTAAAAAGGGTATTAACATTAACAAATTACTGCGAAGTATTACTGTGCTTTATACATTGCTTAACTACACGTTAATAAATTACTGCACATTAGTACCTTGCTGTATTCATTGATTAACTATACGTTAATTATTGCAGCAACGTTTGTACTTTGCATTAGCCGATGACTGACTACACAATAAAAAAATAACTGTAATGTTAGTACTTTGCTTTAGATGTTGATTAACCCTTCCGGTACAGAAGTGCACCCAGAGGAGCCCGTTTATAAATTCTCATGAGTACAAAGTCGCTTAATCAGATTCGATCTCGCATTCTCTATGCTTGTCGGCCAATTCTCCAACAGTACTGCTTAGTCTCATGAAGTACGCTTTTTGTTGCTGAACGCAGTTTGTAATGGTGCATATATGTTTAGCTAAGTGTAGAAAATGTTAATACAGCACGCAAATTACTTTAAAATCGCATTGTCAGTGCAATGGAAAAGAGAAATATTTCTTCAACTAAAATTTATGTTGTAAAATAAATGAAAATTTCTCGTCCGACTTATAATACATGGCCACACAGGTCTACCAGCACACGCCTCTTGGCAATCTTGTCTTGTACTTGTAGCAAAATCGGACATTTTCTTTTAGTCCATGGGTTAATATTTAATAGTACGTCATGGCATGTGGCATCCATATATGACACACCGTAAAATTCATTGCATTAGGCTATATAACGTATTTCTGTGCCCAGGACTAATGCATGCACAATTGATTATATGGATGACAGTGCGAATATCGTTCGTTGTGCCTGACTTGGAACTTGACATAGCATTAAAAAAAACACACACACGTCTATCAGAACACGTTACAAAAAATTTCATATTTCATGACAGAAGTGGGAATTGTCTGTTCGTAATTCCTTGCTGTCATAATAGCCAGCTTAAGGTCTTCGCCACATAACTAACTTGTACTTGATAAGAATTGTAGTTTATTAGATAAAAATACATTAGTACAATTCGTCACTTAAAAAGAAAAGTTTTAGCCATAAAAACACTTAAATCAATCAATCAATCAACGTGTAAAGCATAAAAAGTGCACACAACATAATTATAAAATGTGCTCGACGTTTCGAGTCAGCTCCGACTCATTTTCTAGAGCAAAAAAAATATAGAATTTAAAATATTTTCAAAGTCATTAAAAAGGACGAGACCACAAGTCCTTTTCGAACAGGCTGAACTGGTCTGAACAGTCAAAGTCGAAACAAATAAAAAAAATAAAAGTGGTCAAAATTAAAGGAACTCAGATGTGCAATAGGCTGGCACAAGTCGAAGTGAAGGATTACGGACTGTACTGGCTTTTATATGGCAATATCGAGATGTCCGTGGTAGCGAAATGAGGAAACTGTAACTTTTTTTAGCAGAACAATGTGTTCTTTGTATTTATGTAGGTTAGGCTGTATATGATTATAAACTGATGGAGAGTGTAGGGCAATACAGATGGTTTCTAAACTGATTCTAGTTCGAATATTTGGAATTTGGAGCAAATTGTGGGTATGAGAAATGTTGGGTTAATGGTCTGTTGATGTTGCTGTTCTGTTAAAATGTTGGACTAACAAGTTCCTGTTGTCTTTAAGTTTTAAATTTGATTCATGGGATCTGAAATCTCAGTTCGCGCTTCTGTTCACTCTGCCCAATGTAAATCGTCTTGCGTGCAGGGTCCGCACACGGAATCTGATAAATCGTATTCTGCTTTAAATGGGTGGGAAGTTTGAATTCAATTTGCGAAGGTTTTTGGAATGCTTGCTTTAAGCTGGAGTGGTTTATGCTAACTAATTGGATGTCTTGTGGTGCTAAGAAAGGAGCGTAGGGGTTCAGTAACTCCGTGGATGAATGGTGCAACGATGTACTGTAGTTTGACATTGCAGTTGAGGGAGGGGGGTGGGGGCGAGCTTTCAGTTTCTTACGATGCAACCAGTTGAAGCTATTGTATTGAATTACATGCTGGAAAGGGTAGCCACAACTAACGAATTTCGTTTTAATGTACCGAAATTCGGAGAGAAAGTGGTGTGATTGAGTGGTATGAGCACCAACTCGTTGTAGTTCATTCTTTAAAGAGCTGTATTTGTAAACTGGGTCGGTGTATGACTGAAATGGGGCAACTCTAGTGGTTAGGGAAGGATTACGGTAGTGAATGAATTCCACCTGTCGATGTGAATTAAGATACAGCGTGATGTCAAGAAAGGCTATGAAGTTAGTATCCGAAGCCTTCATGGTGAAGGTTAAGGAAGGATGGAAATTATTAAGAAATTTCAAAATGTTATTGTGTTGTGATAACCGGGCAAAGTGCGATGCTGTCATCAACAAATCTTTTGTAGTAAAAGAGACACGGAAAGTTTAAAATGAGGCTATTTTCAACAGTATTCATAAAGATGTCGCAAAGATGGGTAGCAATTGGGCTACCCGTGGTGACTGCGTTGTGTTGATGAAACTACCATCGATTGTATAAGACGAATGTGGTAGCAAAAATCAGTTCTAAAGCATCAATAAAACCTTGAATGTTCCACACTAAAGGAATCAGGGGGAGGGGTCCAGTTTTAACTTATCCAAAATTATTTTTAACAGGAAGGTGCGGTAAATGGAAAGGAACGTTGCTTTCACATCAAAAGAAACCCAGTTGCAATCCACAGGAATAGTAAGTGGTTGTAGTTCACACATAATAGACAAATCATTAGGGGTGGTATGGTCCCCCTGCGAGAGTTGTTTAAGAACAGGGGCCACGACCAGGGGCCACTAACTGAACTAAAAGCCAGTTAGGGGCACGTTTATTGCTAGTGATAAGCCTTACAGGATGGTTTTCTTCATGAGTTTTAATTTTCGGAAAAAGCAGAGGTGGCAGGTAATCAGTTTTTTTTATTGCTCCAAAATGTCTGGTTTGAGCTTGTTATGTTCCGTTAAGTGTTCCAGGAATTTTTGTTGATGCAGTTAAGCGAGACATGGGGTTATATTCTAATACTACGTAGGTGTGGATATCTGCAAGCTGTTCAAAAATTAATTTGTTAACAGCTTGCAGATATTGACACCTACGTAATATTAGAATATAACCCCATGGCTCACTTCAATGCACTCATCAAAAATTTCCTGGCACACTTAATCGAACATAAGAAACTCGAACCAGAAATTTTGGAGGAATACAAAAAAAAAATGATCACCTCTGCTTTACCGAAAATTAAAACTCATAAAGAAAACCATCCTGAAAGGCTTATAACCTGCGGTAAACGTGCCCCTAACTTGGTTTTAGTTTAGTTAGTAGCCCCTGTTCTTAAACAACTCTTGCAAGGGGACCATACCACCCCTAATGCTAAGTCTGTTATGCGAGATCCACAACCGATTACTATTCCTGTGGATTGCAACTGGGTTTCTTTTGATGTGAAAGCAATGTTCCTTTCCATTGACTGCACCTTCCTGCAAAAAATAATTGTGGATAAGTTAAAACTGGATCCCTCCCCCCGACTCCTTGAGGATGGGACACGGAAGATTTTATTGATGCTTTAGTACTACTGATTTTCGCTACCACATTCGTCTTATATAAGCAGTGGTACTTTCATCAAGATAACGGAGTCCCCATGAGTAGCCCTATTGCTACTTATCTTTCTGACATCCTTATGAATGCTGTTGAAGATAACCTCATTTTAAAGTTTCCGTGTCTCTTTTACTACACAAGATTTGTTGATGACAGCATCGCATTTTGCCCGATCTCACAACGCAATAATATTTTGAAATTTCTTAACGATTTCTAACCTTCCTTAACCTTCGCCATGGAGGCTTCGGATACTAACTTCATAGCCTTTCTTGACATCACGTTGTATCTTCATTCGCATCGACAGGTGGAATTCCTTCACTACCGTAAACCCTCCCAAACGACTAGAGTTGCCCCATTTCAGTCAAACACTGACCCAGTTTACAAATACAGCTCTTTAAAGAATGAACTACAACGAGTTGGTGCTCATACCACTCAATCACACCATCTTCTCTTCGAATTTCGATACACTATAACTAAATTTGTTAGCTGTGAATACCCTTTCCAGCATGTAATTCAATACGCTAGCTTCACCTGGTTGCATAGTAAGAAACAAAAAGCTCCCCCTCCCCTATCCCCCTCCCTCAACTCCATTGTCAAGCCACAGTACTTCGTTGCACCATGCATTCACGGAGTTACTGAGCCCCTACGTTCGTTTCTTAACACGCAATACACCCGATTAGTTAGCACAAACCACTCCAGCTTAAAGCAAGCATTCCAAAAAAACCTTCGCAAATTTAATTCAACCTTCCCACCCATTTAAAGCAGAATACGATTTATCAGATTCCTTGTACAGACCCTACATGCAAGGCGACTTACATTGGCAGAGTCAACAGAAGCTCGAACAGAGATTTCAGATCCCATAATTCAAATTTTAAACTTAAAGACAAAACGAACTTGTTAGTCCAACATTTTAATAGAACATCAACCCAACATTTCTGATACCCACACTCTGTACCAAATTCCAAATTTTCGAACTAGACTCAATTTAGAAACCATGTGTATTGCCCTCGACTCTCCATCAGTTCATAACAATATACTACCTAACCTAAATAAATATAAAGAATACGTTGATCTTCTAAAAAAAATTTCACAGTTTCCTCATTTCGCCACCAGGGACATCTCAATATTGCCATTTAAAAGCCAGTACAGTCCGTCATCCCTCACTTTGACTTGTGCCAGCCTACTGCAGATTCGAGGTCCCTTCATTTTGTTGTCTTTAATATTTTTTATTTGTTTCGACTTTGACTCTGGGACTGGTGTATATGGACTTGTGGTTTCTTCCTTTTTAATGACTTTGAAAATGTTTTAAATTTTATAATTTTTTTTTTGCTCTTGAAAATGAGTCGGAGCTGACTCGAAACGTCGAGCACATTTTATGTATATTGTTGTGTGAACTTTTTATGCTTTACATGTTCATTGTATTTACAAGTACTTTTTAACTTCATCTTCATATTAATACACTTCCAGATTTAATGTAAACAAACGCTTACACGTAATAAACAGGATGAAAAGCAAAATGGTTAATTTCACGCTCTGTTGTGTGTAACACGGTGTTCTCTAGTTGTCTGGTGCGCGAAGAAGCGTACCTCCAGTGGCGATTGGAAAGTGTGTGTTTATATGTAATTGGGTGCGTGTTTAATGCTGCATATGGATGTTTCCTTGCCGTGTTAGTATAGCTCAGTGGTAGAACTTACGCTTTTGGTTAAATCCATATTTCACTTATTCATCTGGAATAAAAGGGAAAAACACCAAATAAACATTTTTTATAAGCATTATAGCTATATTTTAAACTTCAAGACATAACAAGCATATATTATAATCCAACAAATCCAACCCAAGCTAACCTATACCAATAACAACAACCCCCCCCCCTCCACGAAGAAAAAGAACGATAAAAAATAGCCTGTTGTCTAGGCAAAACTGGCAATGTGTTTTGGCTGTCGAGCCACACCGAATTATAAAAAAAAATGGTTTGATGTTTAAGGTAAGGTTTAACTAAAGCAACGTCAAAACAGCAAACAAAAGAGTAAGTCTAGAAGCGTGCTAGCACTTCTCCCAATAAGTTCAGACTGTTCGATTTCTAAAAATACTAAATTATTGAATACTAAATAATAATGCGACAGAAAGCATTGAAAATTGCATAGATCGATGGGGGTTTACTGAGTAGACAACAGAAACTCGCCACACTCGCATGTCAGGCTAAGGGCAGTTGCAGAGTTTTGTGTCGCGATTAATAGCAGAGTGTTATGTGAGGTTATTAGGTTGCAATTACAGTTTCATAAGTGCTCTAATCGCATTTTTGGTGCTCGCATAGTGATTGTTGCGGAGTAAAGTCAAGGTTAACGCTGAACTGTGGGTAAGCTGACTGTGTATGGGCATTGGTGTAACAACTGTGGAGTTCGGGTTGTATGGGGAGTGCCGGGTATATTGATACTGTAGAGTGATATTGAAGCAGCGATATGTTGTGTTACGTTGTACTATTCTTTTTTTTGTATGTTTCCTTGTAATTTTTTTAGTGGGCACATGGCTCCGGGTCAACGCCCCATTAAACTCAATCAATCAGGTAGTATCATTGTTTGGGCGAAGGATAGCTAATAGCTACTGCTCCTCTTACCCGAAACAATAAACCATCGGTTTCTGATATTGAATACCAAATATTAATGCTACAGTAGCTTTAGAAATTGTATTAGACCGACGGGGTTTACCGAGTAGACAGGAGAAAGTCCTGTTTCAAAGCTGTGCATAAATGATTTCAATACGAAAAAAATTACTCAACATCGTTGATTTCATGCTAATTACTACTACTATTTATTACTAGCTAATTCCATTCAAATAAAATAATTTATGCGACCGATATGCTTGAAATTTGACATTCAATTCACGTTTGACTCCAATAAAAAAATAAACATAAATCGCTGTAAATAATATTAAGGAAAATTGGAAATTAGCCAACAGCGAAAATTATCTTTATGCCAGTGGAGGACGTGGCCATAGCGATTAAGGCGCTGCTATGCAAGTGATCTGGGGGCGAACTGGGTAGTGGGTTCGAATCCGGGTCATGCCACTCCGACGAAACGTAAGTGCATAAAGGTGGCAAACTGAACTACGTTATTTCTTGTGTGTAATTTTCGCTGTTAGCTAATTTCCAATTTTCTTTTGACTCCAATAGGTGCCTTTTATAGTTTGACATTTGGGAAGGTTTTAACTTCAAAGATTGTAATAATTTGTAATGCTATTTTCGTGAACGTTGGGAACACGCCAGCTGACATCATCAAAATAGTTCTGTGTGTTTATTTATTTATTTACTTATTTATGTGTGTGCACTTCTACGCCTCTTGATATAGTAGCATCAAAAATTGGAGAATGGGTTTGGAAGAAAAGAAATTTCCCCGAATTTCTGTTAGGCATATTCTTAAATTCAAATTCAGGTTCTAAAAGCCCCAAATAAACAAAAAAAAATACCGTTTCCAATAATCAGAAACAATTACACAACAATAAGTGGCGTTAACATGTGAAGTGAACCGGTGGAAAGGCTGTAGGAGTTGTTTTATGGTTATTTAAAAGGCAATAACACAGAATACCCGATTAACAGTTAAATTAAATTACATTACGCAGAATTTAAATCCTAAAGTTTAATTTCATAAAGAAAATATGTTGACAACAGCAAATGGTCCCGATGTTTGTTAATGGTGTCGTAGTTTGTTCATGCAAACCACCCTGAACGAAGCAAGACGACGCCAACAGAGCGAGAGATGTGGAGTAACAATGTAGCCACGATTGACTTATTGTTTCCGTTTCACTATTAAATCGAAATGAAATCATACACGTCGATAGCCGTGTATATACTATCCACCCAAAACCAAAACTGGTAAGAGAAGCCGCCAAGTTTACAAAAAGGG
>JAHWFP010232901.1:0-14960 GCA_023313725.1 Lithobius niger | reverse complement strand
TTTTCGGTTTCATTTCAAACCTATAGTGAAACAGGATGCCAATTCCAAACACTTATCTCCCACGCACGGCGCAGCTTTTACAACGTTGTCTTTTGGATGTCGGAGTACTTGAGGATGTCGGAAGAACTAATAAAGGTAGGTTCATACTAGAATCCAAAAACTATGGCATGCTTTTACACAGGGTTCAGACAATTTTTTAATTCTCAATTTCCCTGATTTTTCCAGGTGTATCCAATGGCAATTTCCAGGTGTTTACGAGATGTTGAGTTAGGGAAACAGGAAGTAGCTAATGTTTTTATTAATATTTGGTCGAAAATAATCCACCATCCCAGAAAATAGCTGTTTTAGAGACTAGTCCAGAGGAAACGAAAGGCATTTTTATCACTGATATTAGTACTAGCCTAAGATTTGGTTTATTGAAGTTACGTTTAAAATGCTGCGCATATTACATACATATTAAATCACAAATTAAAATATTTGCTACTAGCCTAGGATTTTGTTCCTGATCTGCCAATTCAATGGAACTTGCAGATCAGATAGAAAGGCATTTTTTTTTCAAATTTCCCTGTCTTTTCCCCGATTTTCAAAAAAACATCCTGTTTTCACTGATATTTTGGCTCTATTTTCATTTTCACCGCGATTTCCAGGTTTTGTCTGACCCCTGTTACAGCTACGTCCTCATCATTTTCCACACAAAAATTTACCATTTCAAACTTTACAGCATGTACTTATATCACGCAGGGGGACTATGACTGGGGATTGATTTCACGGGAGTGATTTTACTATAGTTTCATCCACAGGAGCTTGTCAACCCGTCGTCCGTCGCACGCGCGCGTCGCATAGATACACTCTATATAAAATGAAACGGTGAAACCAGCAAGAGGCCTTATCGTAGAACAATTGTGCGTCTTAAATTTTACGCTTACGCGCTATTATCATCAATGGAACTCGCGCTGTGCTTTTTTTTATTAATAACTTGTCACACGTTCGAAGTTATTTTTGCAACAACCTGAGAATCGTTTTAGCGTAGAAGTAAAAGCTCCGGCCAAAGTTGACTGGGATAGCAAAAACTGAAAAGCTTCTCACATTGCTCTGGACAACCTAGTGGTACAAATAATGACTAAGGCCCGTATTCTGAACGCTGACTAAAACTCTTACTTGACATGAAATGACGTCACACCTATTTAGTGCCATTCACCACCAGAACTTCGTTTGGATACATTTGGAAGTAATCGGGTGGTGAATGGCACTTAATAGGTGTGACATCATTTGACTTGAAATGACGTCACACCTATTAAGTGCCATTCACCACCCGATTTCTTCCAAATGTATCCAAAAGAAGTTCTGGTGGTGAAGGGCACTAAATAGGTGTGACGTCATTTCATGTCAAGTACGAGTTTTAGTCAGGGTTCAGAATACGGGCCTTAGAACGTGTGAATTGTTAACAATAAAGACGTTCGCCTCGAGTTCCAGTGATTATTAAAAAAAAAAACGGGACTGTTCTACGATAAGGCTTCTGGCTTCACTTTCACATTGTCCCTCGACGCACGTGCGCGAGGGACGACGGCACCAGAAGCCCCTGTGGTTTCATCAAGCTCGGCTACTAATCGGAACTCTTGCTAGCTACCAACCCAGCAACTCGAAAATAAACCGGTAGTAACACACACCAACGCTTTCGTCCACTTTACGCAATACAACCATTTCAAACCGAAATGCACATGTAATTCCATTGAAAAAGTACAGGAAGACAGGAACAACGCCAAAATGACACTTACCGTCCTGCCAGTTGCGTCAGCACACCCACACACCAAGAGTGTAGGCCTACATCTCAAAGGAGATAGGAAGGAAACTCCTAGCAGGCCTAATCGAAAACGGAAGGACTTGATTCATAACTTTGATTCTAGAGAAGACTGTATGACTAATTCATAAGAAGTGGAGGCGCAACCATCTCAGCAGCACACTAATGCGACACCCGCCAAGTTACTCCTTTTTTACAGTCACCAAGTTTAAAAATCCAGTAGCATGTGTACACACCAGTGTGTAGTCCAATTCTAGCTCAAGTGGGTTTACACTATTCGTATACTGGGTTAGGGCTACCACATAGTTTGAAAAAAATCCAGGTATTTGTTTAGAAAAAAAAACACGTTTTTTTTCGGGCTCTATTGAGATTTATTGAGTCTTTTACTTGGGATGGTTTAGTTTACCAGTGTATTGTAGGTCGAGTACTCGTGACTTAAACTTGGTTAAAGGAAGGTTGTCACCGGACGAAAGTCTACAGAATCTAGCACTAGGAATTCTAGCCTCAAGCGAAGTTAAAGGTACATGCATCCATGTTGGCTTTCCTGTACGACTCAGTTTTGCGACTTTAGTTCAAACGTATGTAAATGTTGCCAACAGTCATTTTCTTGTTTTTTTCTTTCGCGCGAGATGATTTTGCAACATGTAAATGTCGCAAACACTATTTTCAATGGGTCGCATGACATAAAAGGATTTGTGTGCCTTTAAGCTCAATGCCATTTGTTTTTAAAGAAACAAGCTATAATAAGCCTCCTTAATCAGTGAGTGAAAGTTTGACCAGTTCTCATACATCTAGGAGCAAGCTGTTAACGATATAAACACGACGGAAAACCAAATTGCTCCAAAAGCAAAAAAAAAATACAGATGCAAACCTATGTACGTCGCTTTTTGGACTTAAATGTCAGACAGCCTGAGCAGAATTGAACCCACGACCTTCGACACAAAAGGAAAAGTCCAGCCGCTCAGCCATGTATGACACAGCCAAAATTTATTTAACGTTAATGATATCATGGCCACGACCAGGGGTGCAGAATATGCTAGAACGAGGTTCGCGGGAAATTTCGGAGAACTGCGGAAATTCACTGAAAAATGGCTTCCCTACATAGTGAAAGGCTGTGGAAATTAGAAAAATCTGTAGGAAAATTTTGTGGGAAATTTTGTCCAGTAAGAATTTTCTGCACCCCTGGCCACGACATGGCGCCACGGTAGATTCTTTCCATTTTATGTTGGTGACAACCAGCCATAAGGTACTATCATGATCCTGCAATCGCCATTGTAGGCTAATGAACCCATGTTTAAAAAAAAAAAAACTTTTAATCACAAACAATTAACAAAGAGCTTGAAAATAATTATTAATTTATTATAAAAGCCTTTACGTGTTGTCTATGTTTATGGTCTAGCTGTAAATACAGATGCAAACCAATTTCCGTTGCCTTTTGGACTTAAATGTCAGACTGCCTGAGGGAAAATTGAATTCCCGACTTTTGAAACCAAAGGCCAAAGCTCGACTGATTTGCATCTGCATTAACCCATCCGATTTGGCTTTCGTTCAGTTATGATCTAGCCACAGATCCGACGATTTTTTAAATATAAATTGGCAAACAAGGGAAGAAACCCCACTATTGGATTGTATTGTGGGTTTTTTCAGGAAGGTTAAATCCGAAAAAAAACTCGGGATAACAGAGCAATCATAATTGGTTTTTTTTTTCTGACGGGATAGCAGCCCAGCGGGTTTTGTCGGGAAAGAGGAAATGTGCTCCAAAATGTAAATATTAAAGGCCGAAAAATATCCCCCGTGGGCTGACGGCATTAGCAGTTTCTGTTAAGCCAGCTTTGCATCTCCCTTTCACCTGATTGGTTGGCTTAAGCCCTGTTCGCACTACCAGTCATAACTGGCAGACCACACACTGCCTTCTCACTATGTTCGAGCATCCTTTGCGAAACAGCCATTGCAATACAGGGTCACGGTCCACAAAAAACTGACGACCCAATATTTTTTAATTCCAAATTTTCTAGTTAGCACCCCTCATAACCAGGAGAGCACAGAAATCAAATCTAATGAAACATGAATATATCTGTTCTCTCCTGTTTCTGAGGGGTGCTAACTAGAAAAGTTGGCCTGAGAAAATGTTGGGTCGTCCGTTGTTTGTGGACCACCCTGTATTTACTCATATTGTCGCGAATCTTGTTTACTTGCGTAACTGCTGGGGCCAATGGCCAATCTTAGTCGCATGTGTCTATTCTGACATAGGTGGGTATTACCTACGTTTTGTAGTCCTATTTCTGGCTCCTGCCTCTAGAACTTTCCATCCCCATAATACCTTATTACTTCGCGTTTTTCAGGGGTTACGAAAACGTATTTTAAAGGAACCAGAGTGCAATGTTTATTAGCCTTCGGGCCAGCCTCCTAGCTGGTCCTGCCCTCTTCCCTGCTAGGGGGGTCTTTATGCCAGTAAGCATTTCTCTAACTTTGCCTAGGTATAGTAGTTTCAAACCTTACTTTGCCTAAAGTCTGAATCCTTTTATGCCTAACTTAAATTTAAGTCCAACCCTAAAGTTCCCACACTTTTGCCTTCAATTGCTCTCCCACTTACCTAATTTCGTTATGTATCTGAACCAAGGCCAACTAAGATAATAGTCGCATTCCTCGCTCCACTCCACGCTTGACAGCTTTGTGCTTTTCCGGTATTAGTTAGTGAAAGACACGCCAGGAGCCATGCAGTACTGTACGGCCTGAAATCTTTAGGTAATTGATATCTTGAACAAAGTGTACGCGGGAGAAGCCCTCAGTACGCGCCAGATATCGCAATTTAATCGTTATTCTACCGCTCTATTTAAAGATTAACAGGTAGCCGAGTAAAATACGACTTTTTCCCCATACACTTTGTTCAGATACCAATTCCCTTTGGTTCCTATTCCATAAGGTACTGGGCAGTTCCTAGCATGTCTTACTAACTATACCAGAAAAGCACAAAACTGAACGGCTTGGAGCAGAGCAAGGAACGTAGCTACTATCTCAATTGGCCTTGGTCTGAACTAATATTGCAAAACTTGAGCCATACAGGAAAGTCAACCGGGAGGACTGTACCTTTAACTTGAAAGCGGAGGCGTCCATTCGCTGTATCCGACTTCCCCATCATATGGCAATAGTGGGGGCGTCGGACGAACGTTTAACTGGAAAATCGTCTAATGGGATAATTGTCTAAAATCTGCCTAAAAAAAAAAATCTGGAAAAGCATCTAAACGGAATATCGTATAATGGAAAATCATCTAAACGAAATATCGTATAATGGATAATCGTATAATGGATAAACGTCTAACTGGATCAACGTCTAACTGCGGTTTCTGATGTTATATGTATAGCCGCAGCGAGCGCGAGCGAGGCAGGGACATTAGACGATAATCCATTATACGAATTTCCAGTTAGACGGTTTTCCATTATACGAATTTCCTGTTAGACGACTTTCCGTTATACTGTTTTCCGTTATACGTTCTTCCAATTATGCGATTTTCCAGTTAGACGATTATCCCTCGCCCCGCAATAGTGTAGTTGTTCGTTCGCACTTATCTATGACAGAGAAGCAAACTCTCACAAAATCTAGAGCTTCCCGAGCAAGGCAGATGTTGGCATTTCAGCTGCCTCCCGTTAAAGATATTGTATTGCGAACAAGGATTACCAGCTTCGCTGCCACGTCACCTTCAGCTAAGCCATTTACGAGTGGGCTGTTATCTCTACATTGGGAGTTTTAATTCTACACCAAAACCAACTACTGATACAGAACATAGTATATTCTGAACAGTTTTTAGGACGCTATAATTTATATATTGAACAGATTTTCGTGCATGCTTTCCAGTTTAACCCTTTGTGGGACAAATACTTCATGGCTTTTTTTTAAGTATCATAAATGGCAATTCGTTCGGTCTGTGGATTCGAACAGGAATTCACTTAGTTTGGAAACGAGGACGCTGAATACTGGGCTATTACTGCTCGCTTTGCTCGTGGTTCCCGGGGTACCCTCATAAAGCTTGCGGCGTGCCGAGGGACCTAGTTTTTGCACAATCATGCAGATGTTTTTAAAATACACGATCCTTTACAGGGTTTATGAAGCGAGGTGAGCATTTTCGGTGGTGGTGGTGCGGATTCTCATGCATTTTACAGCAGGCCTTTAAACTTTAATATTTTGGGCCTTGACAAACCGCTTTTAAGTATTTTTTTCCCACCCTTAGTATCTTGGGTGTACTAATACCCAATATCTGCACCAAATTTTAGCCTCAAATTCACCAATATCATCTACATTTTCGGCAATTTCGTACATTTTACCGGCATTTATCCGAAACTGCTACATTGGGCTGTATGTGTGGAATTGGCTGGAATTGGTCAAAATAATGCCTCAATCAGCTTAAATGCTGGGCACTGACTGGAATTATTGGTGGATCAATAGGAAGTCAACGAATTAGAACTGATTTGTCAGAAAAGAAAGAGAAACAAAAATTTAACTGATTGGAACAGATTTTAAATAGAAAATAAAGAATATGGCAACGAATTGAATCGTGTTGAAATATGGCAATGACTTGGTATGAAATGAGTTTGACTTGTGTATTAGAATGTTGCAATGTTGCTTCTCAATGGCATTTGCAATGTTTGCAGTGTTGTTTCTCAATGGAGTATGGGTAGAAATGGACCTGACTTGCCATTCACTTGATTGGTAACTAGCTCAAATCCATTCCGTTGTGATGGAGTTATAGTGATTTCACACGGTATAATTAGACTCTGGATGTAGCTGGCAGCGGCCAGCCCCCTTTAGCAGGTTCTGGAGGCCAGTGCAATTTGATTTCAAGACAGTTAATTACTAAGTACCACTCTCCGCGTCGTTTGTTTGGACCACAGCTGGTGGCGGAATTTTGAGCTAGAATGAAGCAGTGTCAGTCAGAATTTCCAGCAGCGCGGCATGACACACGTTCAGAAATCAGACAAATAATTAACGCATGCAAATCCGAGCCAGGCTGTGCCATTACGGACTGGCCAGTTGTCACCTACTGGTTGTCGTGGCTCACTGCCACACGGCATGGACGGCACGGCGCACAAAACACTATCCCGTGTGAAATCTGTGGGAACGGCGTGGCACACATTATTCCGTGTGAAATCACTATTACGCCCATTACTGGATGAAAGGAGTTGCTAGCCCTAATAAATAAATTGGTTGCAGGGGCAGAATGATCTTTTAGTTTAATATGCTAAGCAGGTGGCAGCACTGCAAGTCTTGTAACGGTTCAATCGAAGCGCGATTAACACAGAAGCTGCGGTTAAGTAAATTGTCCCTCCCTTCAAAGAGTAATCCGAGTTCAAGATCTAAGTAGCCTAGGAAAACTTTCTGTTCTTAGGTTACAATTCTTTAATGTACGATCATGGCTGTCTAGTGGTGAGATCTTGTATATGTAGATCACTAGAAACATTGTTTGTATAGACCAGTAGAAACAATGACCATTTTCTCCAAGCCGGCTGCCAACATTGTTGTGCAAATCTTTAAATGACTTATACTCACAGTTCGATCACGCAAAACCATAAGTCAAAGATTTTCAAAGTTTTTTACCTCGAAACTTGGTTTCGATGTTAAAACCTTTGAAAATCTTTGACTTTTGGGTTTGCGTGATTGAACTGTGAGTATTAGTCATGAATTTGAACCAAAGTAGAAATGCTGAGTCGGCAGATTTTTTGGTATTCAAAATCTTTAAATAACGCTGCCATTAAAATTACTTAATTAGATAATTTTCTAAACTCGAGGATATGTTTACGAATGTCACTAAGATCGTTCACTGATCAATGTGGAACCACCTTGAGGGCCACCATCTTGTAAAAATGCAGCCTTTTTTTTACGTTTTTTGGCAGTAGGCTAACTCCTTAATCGTCAACAAATCAAAAGCATAATGTGAAGCAGTAAGGTTCGACATACAACTCTGAACAAGAAAGGTGATAAACATCTTTTAGGTAAAACCGACCGTTGAACCCCAAAATTGTATTTCCAGCTTACCCCCCTTAATTTGCATGAGCATTCCAATTGTTATAGTTACCTTCATTTCAATGTACTCTTGCGAGCTTTCTAATAGTCCGAAATGGTCGTGCTTAGGATATTCTGAAAGGTGGCAATAAATTCTTTCCATCAATCCTAACTGAAATTGCTTAGCTTAGAATTAGACAGGAACTGTCCTACACCTATTTAAAAGTGAAGTGGTAATGGCAGAGTAGCGAAAGCGTATGGTAATTTTTGTTTTCAAAGTGCTCTTCTGAGCTTTTTAACAGCCCGAAGTGGACATGCGTAGGAAATCTGAAAGGCGGGAATCTATTCTTTCTATTAATCCTAACCCAAATTGTTTAGCTGATAGGGAATCGCCTCAGACCATTTAAAGGCGTAGCTGTATTTAGTGTCTACACTAAATACAGCTATGCCTTTAAAGGGTCTGAGGCCGGTCCCTATCTAATCTAAACAATTTAGCAAGCTACAGCTGCTAGTTACAATTTCAAAGTGCCATTGTAATGGTCATATTTGTATTTATGTCTAAGCTAAGCAACTTCGGTTAGGATTGGTGGAAAGAAAAGATCCCCATCTTTCACAAAATCAGCATGTTCATTTCGGGCTCGCAAGACTACTATGAATTCGAAAATCACTATGGACTTTAGCCACTACCTCCCTCTCTAGGACGCTCCCTCTCTAGGTTCAACAAGTTTGGTCAGGATTGATGGAAAGAATAGATCCCCAATCTTTCAGAAAATCCTAAGCATGTCCACTTCGGCCTATAGCAAGCTCGCAAGAGCACTTTGAAACCGAAGGTCACTACAACAACCAATTTAACTATGGAGCGCTCGTACAAATTAAAGGGGGTAAACTTGCAATAAGATTTTGGGGCTAAATGGTTGCTTTTACCTAAAAGATGTATTGACCTTTCTTGTCCAGAATCGTGTGCTGAACGTATTTGCTTCACATCATGCTTTTGATTTGTTGACAGTTAAGAAGTTACAGCCAAAAAACGCAAAAAAATGCCATTTTTGCAAGAAGCCGGCCAAAATGGCTGCCCACAAGGTGGTTATAGCCTACATCAGTAAAAAAAACTTTGATCAGTAAAAAAAACTTTGAGTTTGATGCTTTTAGCACCAAGTGCACATTTTCCTTCTGTGCCGCTGTACTATATCCTCAATAAATATCGATTACACTGCTCCACATCACTCTGTAACAAAACAAGTTTAGATGCGGTGTTGAGGCCTAATCGGTTTCTTGCTTTTGAATGAATGTACGAAAATGACGAAAAAATGAAAAAAACAAAATATGCAAACTTAGTAGTTTCAAGGACAAGTAGTGTAGACTCTAATTTATTAAAGGCTATTTGTTTCTTCCGGAAGATATGAAAGAAAGGAATTCTTCTGGGTGGAAAAAACCAGGAAGAAACTCGCCAACTATGAATGAAGTTGAAACATTCTTTAGAAGATACACAATCTTGTATACAAAGCATCAGGATGTTTAGACTTTAGAAAACAGTAAAATAAGTTATCCAATTACATCTCCGGCTATTGGGGAGAGGCCGATATTGATGTCAGTATAACCTGTATTTATCGGTATTTTTGCCGGATCGGTATCGGACCACTGTAAGGCTTCCGATACAGATGTTCTTTACTCCAAGAAACGAAACCATCTTGCCTGCAAAGCTCACACCAAGCACTCATTTTGAAATTGTTGCACGTGATGGTTCTAACGCCTCGAAGAAACGAACAGCCTGAAGGTTAACATACGGACCGTATGACACGGAACCATAAGTAGGAAGGAATAAGAGTAAAAATATCGGAACGGTTAACCTTTTAACGGTTTCGGATCAGTAAAAACTCATATCGGCCAGTCCCTACAGACTATCACATTCTCTTGTTCTAGCTGAATCATCAGAAAAAAGAAAACATCCTTTAGCCTGCCTAGCTAAATAATTACACTTCATGGAAACAGTGTATAATTTACACTGATGGCTTTTTTACCAGTTTACCTTTTTAAATAGCCTATTATTTACAGCACCGATTTGTGCCTATTATTTCTTCACGAAAACTGCACCATTATTTTTGTGACAGCTATACAAATTTTATTTTGCATCACAAGTATGCGAACATAGTCACTTTTTGGGGGATAATTCGAATTATGCTAAACTTCTTGTAATGTTTTTTGAGAGGTTGAGAGGTTACGTGGGTAAGATTCCACATGAGAAGGATTTGGGAAGAGAGCAAAAGTTTAAGTCTGGCATCAATGCAGTCGCGACTTTGGCCCGATCCTTCCACACAAAAAACCAACTGGAACACCACATTTTTAGGTCCTCGTGTGACAACGACACCATCTGTGTGAAGGACAGAGATTTTAGTACGAAAATTGAAAGTCCGGGGGAAGGAAAAAGATGACAGTTTGACGAAGTTGGGCCCAACTTTTTCTTTGTGCGGTACTTCAGTTCCCATATTAGAACAGTGGAGGTACCAAGGTGGAGCCACCTTCAGCATCATTTCAAGCACATGTGCTAAGGTTTGTGCTAAGTATTTTCATTACAAATTGTTTCTCCCCATGAGCATTTAAGTTGGTTTCCGAAACCCCAAACACTGTTCGAGGGTCCAGTGTCTTAGAGCCGACTCCCATACTCGCGCTTATGTAGGCTATATGTCTATGTTTACATAGGACTGTTGTCATGGGAGGGACGCTGGTATGTAAGGTAAACGTTCGGTTTTTGCAGGGAGCAAATTATTAATGAGCCACATATCCGTGCTGCATTCAGCCAATCACAAAGCACATAGGCTACTGAACTTACTGTATGTGCTTATGTAAGTATTTTCATTGCAAATTGTTTCTCCCCATGAGCATTTAAGTTGGTTTCCGAAACCCCAAATACATACTGTTCGAGGGTCCAGTGTGTTAAAGCAGATTCCCATACTCGCGCTTATGTAGGCTATATGTCTATGTTTACATAGGACTGTTGTTATGGGAGGGATGCTGGTATGTAAGGTAAACGTTCGGTTTTTGCAGGGAGCAAACTATTAATGAGCCACATATCCGTGCTGCATTCAGCCAATCACAAAGCACATACTGACCTTACCGTATGTGCTGATGTAAATAACACACGTCCCAACGTACAAGACACATGTGTCCTGGCAAATACACAAAGACAAAGACACATACGTCCTGACGTAATCTCCCATAGTACCTCGTCTTTGCCAATTTGTGTCGATCACAATGTATGTATTGTTTTCCAATGAGCACAAAATTTTCCGTTCATAAATATACTGATATAATTCAAAATTGTAGGCTAACGTTAGGCAATAACTGGTATAAAAGTCTCGTGAACAAGAGTGTTTCCATTTTCCACATTTTAACTGGCGATAACTTAATAACGGCCCAATATGAACTTGTTTACCTGGCTAGACGCTGATTTGTATGGCATTCTTCGAATGTTTGTTTAAATACGAACAGCCTTACAATTACATGCTCTATTTTGATTGCAAGGGCTCACTGTTTGTTGCTGGACCACGTGTTACGCTACTAGCTGACACGGGTTTGAAACAAGGATCAACGCTGAATTGTGAACGAGTTCGTACGCAGAGCACGTAAACGAACATAAATGTTTCCACTCAAGTAGATAGAGGCCCCCTTTATGGGTACGAGAATCAACAACTCGCTCGATTCTAATCTCTTCACGCCTGCTATCATCGGCATCACCAGGGGTCATAATAAAAAGCTGCTACTGCCACGCCCTCAAACGGACATCGGAAAGTTTACTTTCGCCAGAAGAGCGGTTAAGGAATGGAACAACCTTCCTTTCCATGTTGTGAATGCTCCCAGTAGCAATGCCTGGAAAGAAGCCTATGACGCGCTTCACATGAAGTAACTTTTTCCCTACCGGTCCCTCAAGCTTGCTTTGGCCGTGTATTGTTTGACTGAATTATGTCTCGATGTCAGTAGCACGGGAAATTTCCCATTTTCCCAAACGGCCAGTAAGCCCCGTATTGCACTGTAGGAGAACGCTTACGCGAGCTTAAAAAACACACTGCGAATGTTTACTTGGCCTGGTGTCAACGTACGGAGTAGCAAATAGCCTATAGTATTGATCTCGGCAGGTTTTACGACATAATGATGCCTCACTGCCCGAGGACAGCACGACAGTACACCACCCGCAAAAAAACTTACTTTGCCCTTCATTCATTAAATATAGCTTAAGGGCTACAAATTCATAGCCTCCAAGCAACGAAGCTCAATTTTAGCTTGCTACATACATAGCACACGTGAAAGTTGACACGAACCCACAAGCATGGACATGCCCACTACACTTGCTCGGGGCAATCCGAATTTTTAACGGCCACCGTAATAAGATTAGATAAATAAAAAAAATGAAAACAATCGACAACAAACAGCCCACAAACAGGCAATGATTAATTGGAACACGTCACGTGTGTACCGTTGAGCTCTTAATCGATCTTGTAGACTACGCACGCAGCTGCTGGTTATTTTAAACATAAACAAATTAAACGAACGAACAGCACATTCATTAGTCACACACACTGAAAAAGGAGGAGTTGCCATTTTAAATTTAATTACTCACCCGATCCCGCCTTTCGTGAATCTTTCACAATCACCATTGCACGTAGAACGTAACGACATCCGACTGCCGGGAGTTCTGTTTGAATTCATGCTTGATTGTCGATCAAATTGTTCACAAATTAAATTCTACAGTCAAATAACCACATGGATCGCATTGATGTCCCCACGCCTCCTTAAAATCCGACGGGATCACCGGCATTTGTCGCTCGCCCCAGATCGCAAACACGACCCAAAACCTGATGGTAGTTTCCGTTAATAAATGCGTGGAGTTGGTGTAGTCACTTCACTGTGAGGTAGTTCCGACGTCACAACCTCGATGCAAGCAAGCAACCATCCGATTCCGCAATCGGAAAGCTGGAAAGTGAAGCGAATTGCTCACGCAGCAAGCCAACAAAGGTTGCTGCCCACTCACAAGCCCATCCCTCTCTCTCCGTCCTACAACTAGGGATGTTTTTAAAGTCAGCGGCTTGCGAGTAGCTTGGCCGCGGGTAACGCTTTCCCATTGAAATAACAAACAGGCAGCGTTTCCGCTTGCAAGCGAGTCGCAAGCCGCTGACTTTAAAAACATCCCTACTGTTTACAGTGAACGGTAGCGCCCTCGCTCGCCAAAACGGCCACCTAAGAATATTTTTGTTTTCGTTGCCTTGGCAACCGCGTTATCAGTTCGAGAACTAGAGCGCGCTCGCTCTTAGGAATTTAGTTTGAGGGGGCAAAAATAAACGAAACAAAAATAAACGAATGATACATAGTAATATTGCGCTTTTTTTTTTTAACTTTACATGTCGTTATTATGCCTTTCTACGCTACAACTAACTTAAATAAATATATAAATAAAATAGGACTTATTTTAGGTGGTTATTTTTAGAAATGGTGTCAACCGCACAATAAAGCGTAAGGGCAGGTACTTTTCCAACTTTAGAATCAGTGTTAGATCCTCGAAAAGCCTTCATTTTAATGTTTTTTCTTCATAAATTTATTTATCTGAAGGGGGAAAAAGGCAAAGATGGAGCGCCCCAATGCAATGCAGTGCAGTGCCCCAATGCAAAGATGGAACGTCCTACCATATATCATTCTTCTTTGCCCCAATGTGCAGTTTTCCAATTTTACTCGTATTTGCCCTCCTTTAGGTGCGCCACTGTTCCTGAATGGCCGAATAGTACGGGTTAAAATAGGAAAAATAAATGAAAAAATTAGTGCGCTGATGAAACTTTGGTTATAACTTCGCTTTGACTGCAGAATTAAATATCCGATGAGTCCCTACGAGTAGCAATGGTGGAACATGGTTTTTAGGTGGGGGCGGGGATAATTTACCCCCCTCCCCCCCCCAAAAAAAACCCTGTTTTTTGGCTGTAACTCCTTAAAGGTCAACAATTCAAAAGCATAATGTGAAGCAAACATGTTCAGCACACAATTCTGGACAGGAAAAGAGGTGTACATCTTTTACATAAAACCAACCATTGAAACCCAAATCGTATTTCAAGTTTACCCCCCTTAATTTTCAACAAGCCCTCCTTTTTTTGCGAGCTTAATAATAGCCCGCAATTGACATGCTTAGGATATTCTGAAGGTTGAGAATATATTCTTTCCAGCAAGGCTAACCAAATCTGTTTAGATTAGATAGGGGCCGTCCTACACCCATTTAAAAGTAAAGTGGTAATAGCGCAGCGATGTCCTGAAAGGTGGTAATCAATTGTTTAGGTGAGATGGGACCGTCCTACACCCATTTAAAGATGAAGTCGTTATAGCGCAGCGGCGAACGCATATAGCGATTTTCGATTTCAAGTGCTCTTGTGAAATTTCTATTAGCCCGAAATAGACATGCTTTTCCTGTCTGAAAGATGGTGGTGTATTCCTTCCATAAATCCTAAGGGACCGGTCATTATTTATCACCCGGGGGCCTGGGGAGGGGGGGGGAAGAGACAATTGGTGTATTATGAAGCTTTTGGACCCTCTTGAGGACAGGTCAAAAATTGTTCAGTTCCCTTCAAGAGGGGGGGGGGGTTAAAGCCCACTGACCAACTGGAAGAAAAAGTCATTTTTGGACCTCAAAAATGGCACTTTCAGCAGTCTATATTTCAAAAAATGCCTCAGCTTCTGGGCAGACCCCCCCAGACCCCGTGATGCGAGTGCTTACAATGTTTTTTAAACTATCAGTACAAATAATGCAAGTATAGTTTTTACAATGAAGTTCGTAAAAAAGCCTGGGCACCTAGTTTCTTGGTCTCTTCTGTCTTTCAGATGCGGACCATGTTACGGATGTGGGCATACAAGCAAACTGTGCTCATCATACTTAGCGTATGAATCTTGATAAGAGATGGGTGTATGGAACACTTTATATACAGAGCATTTCTAACCCAACATGTCTTTTCGTTAAAAACGAGACATGTTTCTTTACTACTAATGGTAACTCTGAGTGGAGAGCTACTTACTTAATTTGACTACAGCACTAATCTGCAGACATAAAGGAGACTTATAATTTCCAATTTTCCTTAATCTGCAGACAGTCTCAATAGGCACACGAAAAGAGCATTCTTTTTTTTTTGGGGGGGGGGGGGG
>JAHWFP010232899.1:0-13485 GCA_023313725.1 Lithobius niger | reverse complement strand
TCAAAATTTGACACCAAGAAAAGTACGTAATGCGTAATGCACCAGAACCTGCTTGAAATGAAGTTTCTTATACGAATTTGACGGCTTTATTGTTTGGTTGATTCAGTATCCAGTCTCAAAAAACGCACAAACAATTTTATCACAGTCAAAGTAAACCAACTCTTACTTGAACGTTTCACTGGTTTAGTTACCAGCATTTTCAAATTCAGCATGTCCATTGGTTGCTTCTGCTCGCTGCTCCCTCTAGGCAGCACAGAGAGAACAATTGAATAATTTGCCTGCAGTGATGTTAACACCTTTAGGGCACCATCTGCATAAACGTCGTTCAAGAAAGGAGTTACTTACTTTTACCGAGATAAAACTGTTCATGTGTGTGCCTTTCGAGATGAATTTACTGTGGGAAGATAAACGCGAACTTCGGTACAAGGTCACCAAAAAATTAAGTGATCAATACAGATTTCCATTTAATGAGTTCGCAATCTGCTCTATTCAAGTTATGTAGATTGTCCTTACTAATCACTTACGGTTTAAACTTGACATGGCTTGTAAGGTACTGGAACAGTATTAGGAATTGAAGGAGAACGTAACGCCGAAAATTGTTGTCACTCAACTGCAAGTCTAATAGCTGAAATAAACATGCGTAACTGATGAAAACTGCCCGTGTAGTATTCACTCCAACTCCAATTTGCATACTGAATACCAACTTGCCTTCTGGTTCGTGAGGTATTTGGCAAAATAAACTTGCTTGTGCGGAAGGGACGGTTCTTTCTTCTTGTCTGATTTGACATCATCCAATTTAAAGCTGACAAATGCTGACAGAACATCTGAAGAATACTGACACAAACAAGCAGTTACTCAGTTACTGAAGTTCAAATCAGACAATTTTAAGTTTACTGCTATTTAACATTAAGATGAATGCTGTCGAACATTACGTTACAGGCCATTCAGATACCACATGATCAGTTTTTGAACAATTTTTGAAAACCCGCTGTCCTTTTTGGTTGTGGGGAAATCTTACACTCTCCTCGAGAAACCAATGTAATAATTTTCTGTCTCTTTTTCTTTGAAAAAATCATTACAAAAGGATGAAAAGAGTGACAGAATTCATCCAACTTTTTAGCAATTTGATTTCCTAAGGTAAAGACTGAAACCAACACTTACTATCCTATTGCAGTTCAACGTTAGCAGTAAATTAAAACAAATGAAGAGAAGCAATACATTTCTTCAAGTAGCGTATTTCTTTTTTCAGCATGGGCTTATGCAGTTAATTTGGAAAAAAAATTGTGGGTTGGTGTTAAATAAAGACTTAGGTCGTGGGTTTTTAAAGTTAAATAAAGAATAATCCTTTTTCTGACCTTTGTTCTGGACATCGATCGTAGAAAAATCGGAGTTTAAAACCTTTTCGAATGACAGGAAAGACCAATTTTTATACCCTTTTAATTGCCGTTAAGACTGGAGGAGAGACCTTCTGCTGGTGCAATAAGACAAAAGTGGACTCCAAAGTCAGAGAAGACGACTCAGGGAGGGATAAGTGGCCAGTAAGCATACAGCAAGCAGTGGGAGCATTCGTATTCCCAACTATCTTTCTATTTGCACCATGAAGTGTTTAGTTAATTTTTTTAAGGCTTATGACATGATTTTGACATTAATACATATTAGGAGGGCTGGCATTAGTTTCGCAAGGGCAGTTAATGCACAATTTACGCTACTGTATACGTGAACTTCATTAAACAGTTAAAAGTTACATCATTATGATAACATAATGGTACAAAAAACAATTCTACCCACCCCCTACCCTCCTCCAACCAAACACACTCTGGAATTAAGTCATGATTACTATCAAGATGATTCACAGTCATATCACCAAGTCGTACATCCAAATCCTACAACTGTTATATATGTACAAATCCACGGTGGATTGTTTTTCCAAGTGTAATCATGATTAAAACTTACGTCGCCTTTCTTTAAAAAAAGCTTGAAGTAATTTAAGATAAGTAACTTACCGATGAAAAAGTGCGCCACGCAATTTTGGTGTAGCAAGCGTTTGGATTGCGGAAAAATTCTTGAAGGGACCAAAACTTGTAGTAAAGATTGTAGTCCACAGGTATAGAACTAGTAGCAATTAAAGTAAAACACTGGGTAAAATTCAGAAATACAAAAGTAATTTATTAAGTTGGCTATATAGCAACATCTAATTAATACCTTGAAGGCATTTCCAATTCCCCTTCTGTCATGGAGTCATCGTCGGCAGCATTGCTCATATCTTCTTTCGTCCCAAAAACGGTGGCATTGTCAAGATTAAATTCACTAACAATATTTAGACCTGAAATACGGAATTTTTTAAGAGAAAAATAGTTTTACTTATCCTAAAATACTTACCTATAAAATATAGCTTACTTAAATAAAATAAAGCTTGTATGCCCAAGAATCTGAGAAAAATTTGTTTCCCATCACTTTCTGTTTAGCGAAACATGATCAGGTTGAACAAATGTGGGGTGGAGGGTGGGTTCATTTAAAGGATAAGTAAAAACTAATTTTAATATTAAAATTCCATTTGAAGTTTCCTTAAAATACTCATCAGACTAACAGTTCACACAAGACCTAAGTTCCATGTCAATGGTTATTTACAGGCGAATTTTCGATGGCCGAGATCGGCCACCTTCTTCACGCCAAGCCTCGGAAACTTGCAAGCAACTGTACAAACGTTCACAAACTTGAATTCGGTGTACGATCCCAGTGGGACTAGCTCAAGCATTTGCTTGGACAGTTCACTGAGCACTGAGTTGACGGTACTGCCCTCTTTCTGTGGTGTATCAAGGAAACGTCTCCACTGCGCTTCAAGTTGGTGTACACTAGATAAGATAAGGTGTAGTGAAGTGAATTGCATTATTTTCGGATATGAAAGGTCCTGTTCATTCAACAAAGGGATTTTATTCTCACGGCAGTATGAAATTGACAGGGACTCAAGTGCTCGCATGTGATTTTCATCACAGGAGTTTGAATGCAGCAACACTCGGGCGTTTTCCCAGTCAATGGTGTGCTCATTTTGGCGCTGTGTGCAGCGATGGCGCTCTATTTTATTTCTGCTTTGGCTGTTGCTAACTTATAAGTTTGGTTTCTCTCACATATCCCTTTGGGCAGTCTTTGCATGGTACCCAGTAGACAGCAGACTTGGTGTTAGACAGTCACACAGGGGGTTCTGCGAACTTGGTAGCTGAAGATTGGGTTTCAGCAATCGTTGGGTTTGTTGTTGGATTTGTCAGACCTGGTTCTCATGTTGTAGCAATGTGTCAGAGGAGCTAGTGAGTTCACTGGCCCAGCAGCGTTCATGGATGGTGATGGGACCTTCAAGAGTTAAGTGTAGCTGCGTGGGGGTTAGTTGGTCACTCGCCGTGTGCTGCGAGTTGAAAATTTCTCTTTTTGAGCTTGTCCTTCACAAGCAGAGCTCGGCTATCGAAAATTCGCCTGTAAATAACCATTCACATGGAACTTTTGGTATTGCGTGAACTGTTATTGTGAGTAATTTCCGTCCAACCAAAGTAAATTCGACGATGTCAATCTTTATGATCCTCAAAATACTATCTTTAAAATATAGCTGACTTTGTGAAAAAGGAAGCAGATCAGTCGAGTCAATGAAGCCTGGTTTGATGCCGTACTTTTAAGCACCTTAAAATAAAATACACTTTAGTATAATTCTGTAAATCTTCATCTCCATTCGGCAGCCACTGCGAGCAGTAGATCACCATCAACAGCGTACGTGGTGCGAAAGTTTGGCGACAATCATTATGCTAACAAAATACTCGCAATTACATTTTTAACAAATATGTCCAACACAACTGCTGTTGTAATGAGACAAATTTTCGACAGGTGTAATTGCAGGAACGTTTCTAATATTCTGCTGTCTTCTTCAGGCACCAAAGTTCAAGAAAATTTGCACTACTATAGAGATGGTTTTGCCCTTTTTGAATTCACCGCTGTTGACGTTGTGATGACCAGTCGGCATATGCTGCAATAGATGGCCATTATAAGCCAAGAAAAAGCAGGCAAACATTGATGAATATTCAACCTCCGACCTGTATAACGATCGTTGCGAGAGAGTGAGCAACAAAACTGGCAAATACCGCAGGCCACAGTTGATGAGTGTCTGTGAAATGATCGGCTACCACTGTGGGGTTGGACCGGCTGGGTCCAAATCACGCTCATGAATATTCAAGCCAGCACACAAAAAAAACATTGTTAAGATCATTACGCCTGATCTCACAGTACACTTCTCTTCCAAGTTGCAAGACCTACTGAGACCAGAAATTCCCATTCTCAGTGATGAAGAGCCACCAACGCAGCAATAGCTGACTGCGTCATTGCGAAGTGAATAGCGATGTATTCAAAAAGTGCCAAATTATGTCTATGTAGTTTAAACGTTTTTGAACTATGCTGCCTGAAGAATACAGCAGAAGTTTCTGAAAATAAAGTTGTTGAAAATTTGCCTTATTATAACAGCAGTCGTATTGCACATATACGGTAAAAATGTAACTGTGAGCAGTTTGTTGACGTCGTACGAAATTAAAGATCAGCCTATCGGCATTTAAAAAAGAATCATCATGTTGTGGATTTTCATGCTCCGTTAAACTTTTTATTATTATCACACAATTTGTTAACATTATGATGAATTTTCTTTTTAGTTCACAGAGAAAAAACACAGATACACTATTACCACCACTCAAAATTTAAACTACTAAATCACTTAAATTTTCGAAGATGCTCCGATCTTCATCTTCAGAAGTTTGTTAAATCTTGAGTGGTGGTAATAGTGTATCTGTGTTTTTTCTCTGTGAACTAACAAGAAAATTTGTCATAATGGTGAACGTTGACCACTGTAATCGTCGTTTACTGGTGTTCAACATTTGTTAACATACGAGACGATAGGAAACCATGTTCAAATTCAACTGCCAACCCCATACATTGTTGCAGAAATTACAATAAGGTCCTCAAATCTTACCAACAATAATGGCGATAAACAAAACTTTGTTTTGAAAGACTATCTGAATTTCTAAAATTTTTAACAGCAAAATCTTTATCCATTTTGTGAAATTTTTATTATTAGTTATTAGGGGTGTGCGAGTATAATAATTTCAATTCAAGTCACGCCGAGCCAAGTTTGTAACAGAAGAATCGAATAGAGTTCGAGTATTTAGTGAACACACTTATTTTCCAAGTGTCTTTTTTATTTGTTAGTGTAATAACAATTAAGATGCTACTTAACGGACTGTGTGCGTCACCGTCTACAAGTAGTTTTCCAGTTTCAGGACATAACTTTAAAATGGTTAAGTAAGTGGCTTTTAATTTGCACCAAAGCTCTCGTCGAGACGATGACTTTGGTATATTTGAACATTAAAATCGATCAAAAATTGGCGAAGTAATTGCCTTTTCACCGGATTCGACTTTTCCGAGTATGGTTGCAAGCAACGAGCCGAGTTCGAGTATACGTTGCATACTCAGCTTGGCTTGAATTTTTCGAATATCGCATATCCCTATTAGTTATTTTGAAGTTAATGAAGATTGCTGATTTTTGCACTCGGCTTAAAACTACAAGACAGTGTTTTTTGTTAGGGAGAAGTTTACATTTTGACTTGAAATGTTATTTATTTGATTTTTGAAACAGTATAATTTTTTACAAACGTGTGCTAAAAAATTGAATCGTGACAGATTTCACTGAAACACCCCCTCCCTTACAAAACAAGGTATTTTTGTTTATATAGAAAATTGCCGTCTCACCTGATCGTTCAGAAAGTGGAAAGAATTTGGCCAGAAACAAGAGAATCCGACCACAAAAGACTGTGTTTTGAGACCTAGATAAACGTCGTAATAAATCTGTAAACACAAAGTTCAGGAATAGTGTGTAAATGCATGAATAACAAAATTTTAAAATTTAATAAGTATAGCACACCATCCCTTCTTTTTCATAAAGATTCACTTCACACAGCTTAAGTGATTTACCGTACTGGACTGAATGTAGGCAGCTTGACTATAAGGCCAACTGCAGTTTTGGGCACACTAATTCAAATAAACAGGCATGATTATAAGGTAGATGACTAATATTCTGGCAGTAGCACTATTACCAATACAGTTAGTACCCTAGCATAAGTACTTCAGCAGATATCGATTCAAAATCAAATTTTATGCAGTGTTTGTTTACGCATCTTTTTTTTATTGTGAAGAAACAATTTTTATAGGGGCATACCTTCCAAACGAGATCTCTATTAATATTTCTCAATACTTCAAATCAAGTACGGTTACAAGGAGTCCATTTTAAAAGATGTGGATTGGGTCTGGGAGATTTTCAAGATTTAATTATTGGTTAAGTGTTTTTCGGGCATCCTACTCATATTTACACTTCGACGCGCTTTGACGTTGGACCTACTTTTGCGACGTATCATCGATTTCCGTTTATGACGACACAACTTTGGGATTCTTGCTGTCACGTGACCATAGATTCATTGATGTTTTTTCATTGCACATGCAACGTAGAGACACGTGAAGAAGAGCACGGAAGTGATGTAGTGCTACTGCACTGCGCTGATTCTCGCGACACGGTCTGATTGGAACATGAGTGGACTAGAACTGCATGTGACTGTTATAGGAGAAGAAGGAATTCCCCTTGAAGGTACATTTTTTACATCTTAGCTCTTAAACTGTTGAGTAACCGACTACTTATTATCACCAAGGAATAGCTCTCAAACAAACTGATTCAAATGTGCAATCAAATTTCAAAACCTGTCAAAAATTGAGCCGGGGTATGGATTTGGGTGCAAATAAAACTTCACAAAAGTTGAAGATCAAACTTTACCACCTATGGGTAAATCCGTCAGTTCATTCGGAAAACTCAAAAATTCCATCTTTTAAATTTTCGGTGAAGTATCAGGACCGTTCACCTTCATCAGATAAAGCCCGAAGTACAAATACAAAACTAACATTACATCACAGTGGCCACATCGTCCAAACCACGCATCAACACGAGCACCACTGATCTCTATATTCACAGAACCAAGCCCCACTGCTTGTCGATGGCGCATTGTTTGAACGATGGTGACCACTGTCATGTAACGTTCGTTTTGTATTTGTGCTATTCTGATGAAGGTTTACTTCACCGAAAATTTAAAAGAGGGAACTTTTGAGAGTTCTGGATGAACTGACGGATTTTCCCGTACGAGGTAAAGTGCAATTCTTCAACTTTTGTGATGTTTACAGTAAGCCACTGTAAACGGCAATTGCCGTTTTTTCAAATAAAATTTGTAAGGACAATGTGGTTTTCTTGGAGTAAATTAGAAAAAAAAATATTATCTTATGTTCAGGCTAGCACGGTAATTGTCTAATATCTCAAGTTTTCATGCCATTGAACACCTTGAACAGTTATTGGTAAATGGAAGGCCTTTTATTATGTTGAATATAATTTTAATCAATTCAAATATGTATTTGAAAATCGAACGATGCCATATCTGCTATAAATTGTTTGTTTGCCCCTATCAACATGTTTTTTCTATGTTTGTTGTAAACTGTCACCCAGTTTAGAACCAACTTTTCGAGTGTGCTTTGAGCCTACATTGGTAGCGAGAAAAGATAAAAACTAAAAAACTAATTACATATAAAGAAGCTTGCAATCTGAATTAGAATGTCATTAACCTACCATTGCACATTCGCAAAAGGTTATTCTTCGTATTGTTGAAGAAAAGTTCCTGTGGAATACAAATCAATAGTTTGCAAATGCCTTTAAACACAAACCTGAACACAAACTGCTTTAAAAAAAAAACTCGTACCTGTTTCCAAATGTCTACACGTGATTCTACAAACTGAAACATGAGCTCACAACGATCTATCGTTTGACAATCAAACAAATCGGCCAGCAGAATAACAGGTAAGGTGGCATTGCACAAATCTAAAATTGGAAACAAATAACGTCGATAAGTCAACCTGAAGTAATACTAGTGTTGGGCGCCAACAGACGTTCTTCAGCCAGTGCTGGTCCCAAACTTCGCACCCTGGTACTCGGTTTTCTCCGATACTTATAAATGAGACGGTTGATTTTTTTTTTTAACAACTATTGCATGCACCACATATTGTGCAAAAGTCCTTTTTTTTTTTTTTACATAAATAAACCAACTACTCAAATTTGAATTTAACATACTATCCAAGTAGAAGTGCAAAGTTGGCTCCATTTGTGTGCATTGTTTAGCAATCCAATTTTGCCATTGTTGACCTTTTACTAATTGTTGCACTTCTTTGCGCCCTGCAACACAAGGATTAAATGAACTACTGTTATGATTTTAGTGCCTTTTTCATATTAAAAAAATACCAGTATTTTAACAATACCGTAAATCGCCTATTAAACGCCCATGGGCGGCTAAAATCAATTCGATAAAAAAGTGGAGGGGGCATTAACAAGGCTAAAACAAAATTTCTGACCTCAACATATTTTTTGGGGTGGCCGTTTAGGCCTAAATCCATCACGGTAAAGTTGATTATTCACGTGCGTGGTCTGGGTTCAATCTAGCATTAACACAATCTTTTTTTTTTTTAGTAAATCGGAAAATTGATTAAAAGTTTATCAACGTTTTATCCCTTTAAATCTTGGTTGTTCTGTAGCAAAATTAACGAAAATATTCATAAATTTAACGAAATCAACATTTAATCCAACACTATTCACGGGAGCATTTGGAATCCCGGAAAAGTCGGCAAGATTAGGCCTACGCGATCGATCATTGATGTGCGTAATATGGATTCCGTCTAGTGAAAACGCTTTACCTTTATCCCATTTATTCTCAAATTTAGTTTATTAGATTGTCATCCTTCCAATATCTAACATAGTTCAAAGTTAAAATTAATTTTTAACCTTCAAACACACAAACCTCCAAAACATACAACGTGATTCACCATTGGAAAATGCGTGTGTTGACATTTATCACCATAGAGTTATATATTGTCGTCCAAGACGGAAGTTCCGGCGAAAATAGACGCGTAGGTCTAGACCAGTGGAGCCCCAGTAGTGGACGCGAAGTGGTGGACGCGTCAAGACTGCGTAAGCGCTTGAAACATCCGGTTTACTGCGTCCGTTATGACGTTACTCCGGTTGGCGTTTTCCGGTCGCGAATCGCGTGTCTGTTTTGAAGGTTTTGTGATGGTTAAAAATTAGTTTTAACTTTGAATTATGTTAGATATTGGAAGGAGGACGATCTATTAAACTAAATTTGAGAATAAATGAGAAAAAGGTATAGCGTTTTCACTAGACTGAATCCATATTACGCACGTCAATGATCGATCGCATAGGCCTAATATTGCCGACTTTTACACTATTACAAATGCTCCCGTGAATCGTGTTGAATTAAATGTTGATTTCGTAAAATTTATGAATCTTTTCGTTAATTGTGCTGCAGAACAACCAAGATTTAAAGGGATAATACGTTGATTTCTTTAAACATTTGAAGCTTTTAGTCAATTTTACGATTGACTAAAAAAAAACGATTGGAGAGGGCGTTAATAAAGCTACTATACGATTTCTGACCTTAAGGCATTTTTGGGAGGTGGGCATTAACAAAGCCAGGGCGTTTATTAGGCGATTTATGGTACATGGTATTTGAAATGATTTTTGGTTCCACACTAGCTCACAACCCTAAGTGATATGATGAGTGCCTAATGGCAACTTAGTGGTGCTCAACAAGACATGGCTGCAGTACAACACTCATTGCACTGGAGCCACCAACCCCCATTTTTTTTTTGTTTTCTCTCCTACGCTTAAATTCACTGCACAATGCACGGTATCAGTGAAATAAACAGTTAAAACCTCATTACACACCCTCATTTTGAGACGAGTAGTCCTTAAAAGAAAGTGTCAAGGTTGCAAACAACAAAGCTGATCAGCACTTAGTTTTGACAACCTCTTCGTTGACTAACTGAAGTTAATAACAAAGTATAAATATTTTCACCTTTAGTACAGGCAGTTATTGAAGTCGAAACGACACTTTCGAAAGCTGCTCGGCCTTGCTCTTGAATCTAAAAAAAATAAATATATATATTTAAACTTAATTCACGTTCACCAAAATCAAATCGACTGACTCTAACCTTAAGACAGAAATTAAAGAAAAAAGTTGCATGTGTCCTTAATGCACAAAAGTAGAATTTGACTAGACAGTAAGCAAATAGCTACCCACGAAGCTACCAGTTCTTCTAACTTCAGGGGGCGATAAAGGAAGGAATCCATTCTCTCTTTAAAGTGGAGAACAGAGGTAGCTTCGATAGTGTGCTGAGGCAATTTGTTTCAAGTATTAACCACATGGAATAAGAAAAAAGTGTTTTGGCGAAGGATAGAATTCTTCTTTGTTTAGTAGAACTCTTCTTTGTTTGTTTCCGTTAATTCGAGTCGCTGAACTTGTTGAGAATGTAAATCACTGTTTGGCTGCGTGGTCTTCGTCATTGAGGGTCTATAAAGTGAAAATCAGATCATCTCTTACACGCCGGTAATTGAGTGTTGGACGCTTCAGGGCAGCAAGTTGGTCGGGGTAGGAGGCATTTTTGAGCCCCAGAACAAGTTTAATGGTGTCTCTGGACACGTTCTAACTTATGTTCTTTGTTGGCAGCTGGTTTCTCCTATATATACGGACTCACAAGAATTCCACAATGACTTCTGTGAGACCAAGGCTGAGGTGGCTGAGGCGGCTGGTGGGGGTAGGTGGGCAGGGGGGAATCATTGATGTCATAAGCTGTGTTTCCTCTCCTCAAAGGCTTTTTCAAGTCTCGCAAAAAGTCGAACATTAAGCAAGCTGCTTTTCTTTTATGGTTTCTGTGAATTGGCTTTGACAACATTATTTACAACTTGTCGCGGTCCTTTTCAAAACAAACCCACCATCTTTGCCCGCATACTTGAGAATGCTGCGATACAGCATGAGGAAGGTCTTCCTTGGTACGGTTCAGAGGGTGGGTACAGATTATGGCAAGGACTCCGTAAGCCTTGGTCATGGCAGCCTGAATGTGCTTGGAGAAACTCAGGTCACGATCAATGAGGATGTCAACGCCACTGAGGTTCCTCGACTAAGATGGTAGTCAGCCAGGTGACGTTGGGTGCCATACATCAAAGATGCACACCTGCTCCCGTTAAGATCCATGTTCAAAAACCGGTAAACGGTGTCAACAGTGATAATATTCGGACATATTAAAATACAGGATACACTTTTATCATCTCCAATAAAGTTGCAAAAATTTAAGTGAACTGTTTTTGCAACGTTCTTGGAGGTGATAAAACTGTATCCTGTATTTTAATACGAGCCATGTCCATGGCTTGCGTACAGACTACCATGCTGGACATGGCAGCTCAAGAGTTTTGCAGTGCTAGCAGGATCATATGCTATGGCAAAAATTTTGGTGTCATCGAGAAGATAAAATTGCAGTTTTCAATACGGTCCATGTTTAGAACGAAGAGTACTACAGTGGGGAGCGGAGAGATGGCCATCCACACTACCCTAGAAGTTTGCTGTGCAGCAAGGTGTCAAAAGATTTAGCTAAGTCACAATAGGCCCATCAGCTTGCAGCTTTTCTCAAGCCACTCGGTGATCTTGTCGATTAAAAATCCAAAAATGGAGGAAACTACTTCAAGAGTTCATTTCAATATCGGACAGTCAAGTCATCATAAATTATGCTAGAACTCAAAAAGACAATACAGGAAAGTATTGCGCAAATTTTTGACAGCTCTTGGGAGTGTTGGTGATGTTAGAACACAACTGCCTTCGTCAGGCTGTTTGGGAATCCTTGACACTCTGGTTGAATTCACACCATTTGAATTTGGAGTCCCAAACAGCCTGATGAAGACAGGTGAAGTGTTCTAACATCACCAACACTCCCAAGAACTATCAAAAATTTCCTGTATTGTGTTTTTGAGTTTTAGCATAATTTATGATGAATGTACTGTCCGACATTGATCATGTCGAGAAAATGGATGAGGCTATAGGTGGTTGATCTATCAGGGGACGATCGGTTACTGGTGGACGATGCTGTTGTCAATGACAAAGTTAAGCATGGTTTTGAAAATAATTTTTTTCCATGATTTTACAGGGGCTGCTGATAACACTGATTGAGCGTTAATTATTTAAGGCGGATCATGAGCCCCCTTTGTGGATAGGAGTATCGTGCTAGTTTCCATATGGTTGGAAGAGTGCCGTATGTAATGGATTTACTGAAGGGTTACGCTAGCGTGCGACAGATAACAGAGATAAGCTCCTTTAGGGTGAAAGGTTGGAGTCAGTGCTGTGCGGGAGCAAAATGGACGAAATGATTACAATATCATTACTTTATTTTTACTGGTTAACGTCTTTGCATCTTATGTTTTTGTAAAGCCAGCTGGTCACGTATCTCAGTGGTCACTATGTAAAAGAACCAAGACAGACAGGAAACAAAACAAAAGACTGGAACTTACAATGAATTGTGCTAGTATTTCACGGAATGCTTGATCCACAAGCGCCTTCTTATCGGCATCACTGCAACAAATCATGAAAAACATTCTTGAGAAATTGGGGATTAGATAAAAGCATAAATTCTGTACAGAATACGTTCATTACTAAGTTGCCACAATTTGAAATACAGTGAGTTCGGAATAAGATAAGTGCAGTGAGGTGCTATTTGTCATTCATACAGTTAAGGAAATCCTGTCACTTTCATGCACACGTTAATGATTGTTTGCAGAAAATCTGTTTGAACTGTAATTATTTGCAAGTAGTACGTAAACATACTTACTTTTCAGGTAAACTCTTGAACCTCCGTTCCAAAGCAGCAAACCCAACATCCCCTTTCTGGAAACAATTAATTCTTACAAAACTAACATCAACAACAAGCAAGAAGGAATATTTAAATCATATTTCCTAGTGAACGGCCAAATCACTAAACCTAAAAACTAATCCCAAAAGAGGTCAGTTAAACTTGCTGCTACTCGTAAGAAAAGTTGAAACAGAGCTTAGTGCAAAAAACATTATAAATGAAAATCAGCAAACAACAAAAAGATAAAAAAAAAAAAAACCGGCCAAACTTGATAAAAGCAAAAAAAAACAGCCAGGACGGGTTAAGAAAAAAACCAAAAAAACAGGGCTTACGATAAGTCTATCTGAACTCTGAAGCCAGATTGCTATGAATGCTGCTGTGAAGCAGGGCGAGCCTAGCTTGAACCAGGAAAAAATAAACATTGTGTTCATCAGTTCGTGCTTGTACTGGCTTGTAATTGGACCAAAGAGACTTGGCTCAAAATACGGGCGGACTCTGGTTACAAAAAAAAAAAAACCACTACGAGCACCACACCACCAACAGCACTTATTGTTATCGCAGTGGCTACTGACCGTACAATTTGTGCTGACACGAAGCTGCCAATTTTAGTTGCTGCCAGTAGTACACGGGAATGGGTCTACGCAGTACGCATGAGCAAATATTGCCCGATATAATGGTCAATCTGGGAGGGGG
>JAHWFP010232897.1:0-17780 GCA_023313725.1 Lithobius niger | reverse complement strand
GACACGGATACATTCTTTTCGTGAAAGGTTCCTGGTTGAAATGGATGATTCGAACAATCTTGCTCCGGCGTGAAGAGTAGCAGGAAATTGTTTCCTTTTGAAGATTAACTTCATGAGTTAGTTTATTATAAAATATACGGTTAAAAAACACGGAAAATTATGGTGTGCACGGCGTACCTTGAGTCCTGGCAAGTATTTTATGAGCAGCTACGTCTTCCTGGAGGGGGCCACTTTAGTCGATGGCCGCCATTGTTTTTGTAACCATCTTGAATATCAACAAGGCACTCTGCTATCAAAAACGTACAATCGATTATCTGTGTTCGTTCCGCGGCGAACTCAAGATAGGCATAATAACATTTGATAGTGGCATGTAAACCCTAAGGATAACGTGTGACCGTAAAAAAAAAGGAGTTCTATAACGACACACATTTAAAATAGTCTCGTTACCATGTTACATGGATGAATAGACTCCTATTCTCTAATCAAATTCTCCGTTATCTGTTACGAAATTAAAACGTCAGTTGCTGCGAGTCGCCGCTGGCTTCACTATATTACGACGTCTCTCTATATACGTGGCATTCGACGAATGCTGTATCTGTGTGCCAGACGGTGCACCATGTTGCTGCTACTTACGAAATTAAATCGGCAAGTAAAAAATGGGCCTAAAAGCTCACAACTGCGCCTAAAATATAAAATAGGCTTAAAAGCTAGCACAATTTTAACCGGCAATTTTGATGTTACTGCTTTTAGAATATGATACAGATTGGTGTTGCAGTGCGTGAAAGAGGTGTATGCCTCAACATAATATGGGAAGTATACAGAAGACTGGTTGTGACTAGGTTTTCGCTGCAGCCGCTGGTTTATAATGAATTTTACGACAGTGTCTGTACCTAAATCTATTTTTTAATAGTGTGGTTTTAGGTCGGTTCCTTATAGTTTAGGAGCTACAATATACTCCCGTAGGAATTTTGTGGTCGACGGGTTTGACTTTTGCAACAAGTTATATGTATTCCCAGCTTTCATTTTTGATTGGTCACGTCTTTCCGATGACGTCAGTTAAGCCGCCATATTGTAAACAAAGATGGCTGCCATTACGTCCCTAAAATCGCTTGGAACTCTCGAAAGAATCGACCAAGATCGACCAATCGATTCTCATGTTAGTACGATGTGCATCTCATTTTGGAGTAATGAAGTTAAAAGTGGTCGCCATCTTGGAACAAAACAATGCTAGGGTAGTGAAACTGATTTCGTGGTGAAACTGATGGGTAGTGGTTTCGGATTCAGTTTAGTGCTTCGCTTTGTTTGTTCACGGACTCTGGTTAAGGAGCCTCCTTAAACCAGTACCACACAAATAATACAGGTTTAGGAATACTCCTAAGCAAGACTGCTGTCAGTGAACAAACATTTAAAAAACAGAAATCGTGATAGTTTTTGTGTGAAAGCCTGGTTTTGTAGGGAAAACCATTTGGGAAATGATAAAATGTAGTTTAATGCTTTCTGTGTGTGGTCTTTTTTATGAGTGGAAAGGACACGGAAAAGTGTCCCCCTATAGTCAAGCTCAAATTAAACAAAAAAAATGTAAATATAATACTGCCAAAAAAGTAAATTTGAAATGAAGGGACATGAACTTTCTGATCAGGTTCCCGCGGTATAAGTACTGACGAATAGGAGCAGATTCAGATTTTTTTGAATTCGCCATTGGCCGGTAGAACATAATTTTTAGTCGCCAACTGAGAAACGTTTGTCGCCAAATTAAAAAGTTCTTAAGACACTGGAAGCCCGTAACGAATAAAACAAATTCATTCAATCTAGATGCGGTGATCACGCAATTTGTCAAACACAAGTTTCTTACATTCTTAAGTTTCTTAGTGGTATTTTTACTGGCCTTGAAAGAACACAGGTTTTGAAAACTTGTTTGAAAATAAAGAAATCCTCGCTATCCGTAACATTTCTTGTCTTAACTTCTTAAAAACGAAGAGCTGTAGCTAGGGATCAAGTCCATCGGAAAGCTGTTGAAAAATCCTTATAAAATTTACCAACGAGAAGGGAAATTATGTCCGGTTCGTTTCAGCCCTATTTGTCACTCTCCAATCCACCGGCCAAATTGGCTCTTGGACAAATATTTTAATCGCCAACCTGCCTAATTTAATCGGCAACTGGCTAGTGGCTGTTAGAATTCTGCACCCGTATACTGATGCCAACTGTATAAGTTTCGTTGCACGTTTATCGTCGGGAATTTTAATTTTTGTGAAATTGTGAAGTGACAAGTTCGTTATAACCATGGGGTTTTGTGTTTTTTCCCCCCAATATTTTGAGAAATGTTTCATAAGATTCAATGACTCAAAAGAGCTGCTTTGTTACTTGATTATTTTGAAGGCATTCGCAATATTCCGCAGCATTGAGCCAATGTTCACCGATTTGTTTATTTTATTCTTTCAGGTAAGATTGCTGTGGCTGTAAAGAAGTATCGTATGTGTAAGTATCTTAAATCACAATAATTTCGGTCTTGAATACGGTACGTGCGCATGAAAACAGAGGTTGGGCTCAATTAACACATTTTAATTTTTGTCAGTTTGTGTTTGGATATTCTTATTTTTTAAGGTCTTTCAGTCTGCGTTAGTTTGCTGCGTGGTTCCGTGATAATTTGTGAGTGTTGCTTGGTATTTTTTGGTACTTGCAGGCGACCTCATACGTGTGAGATTTTTAGGCGTAAACATAAACCGCAAAAAGTCGAGTTGACCTCTCCTCTTGTCTTCTATCCAAAAGAAGTTGATTCCGTGATTAACAGAATTTATAACCATAGACCTTAATGCGCGTTTAATCTTGAGTAAAATTTGAGGTCTGTTTTACATATAAATTCGTTTTATTTTTAAATTCGCAAGAATCAGCATCCGGTCTCTATTCTATTTCATGATCTCTATGGTGTTGCCGGCCAGTCACGGTCCGTTTATTAAAGTAAAAACCTAGCAGTGCTGCAAGATAAAAACACAAACAACGTTTTTCGTCATCAGATATGCATAAAATTAAAGCATGGCAAATGCCACTAAGTCATTCTATGTAAAAGCATCATCCCCTCCCGATCCCCGCCTCCTATTTCATGAACCTTTTCCCCAATTATGGTAACTTCCAATATTCACTACGATTCTGGCATGCAAGCGATGTTTCTGCTAGAATCATAGACTCAACTAATAGTATACTAAGCCTAAGAGTGACTGTATTGGGAGTAGTTTTGTTATTATAATGGATATTTTGCTGTGTCATTTCATTGAATGCGTTCTGTTTTGTTACTTTGTGCGTCGTTACAAATTAGGATACTCTAAAATTCCGGCTACTCCGGCAATCTCAAAGACAAGCGTGTGCGATGGAGGTGATGCTGCT
Organism: Lithobius niger; assembly: GCA_023313725.1. Classification (NCBI taxonomy): domain Eukaryota; kingdom Metazoa; phylum Arthropoda; class Chilopoda; order Lithobiomorpha; family Lithobiidae; genus Lithobius; species Lithobius niger. The sequence goes on along the minus strand of JAHWFP010232897.1, from coordinate 14,402 downwards.
AAGAAACTAAGAATGAGAATGATATTAATGTTCGTTTACAGTAATACGCCATTTATGAGAAAAACTCTCTGTTTAACACACACACAGCTATAGCTTCTTCTGTTTTCATGTTGTAGTACAGGTCTAATTGTAATATGAAGCATGGTATGATTGGCGGATTCTGTGGACATTTAAAAGAATTATGCAAAGTTTTATACCCGAAGATAACCAATTCGTGAAATACATGCCATCTAGAGTGGTTTTTTTTAACGAAAAAATTGGGAGGGGGAGGAATGAGGTTTACTGGCACTTCGACAGCTATATAGGTCATTTACGCCAATCTCAGCCGCAGTGCAGCAGCCCGGGTTGCCTACTGTTCCCCACAATGCAGAACTGTTAACCAAACCCCAAATATAGCTCTTATTGCACATCTGTACCTCCTTCAAAAATTAAAACACCCCGGACAGAAGGACAGAATCATCACCCATTGACAGTGAGGCAGTGGTACATGGAAGGTGGAAATGGCGACAAACACCATCAAGATGGTGGCAATCGACAAGATTGTGACGGACCGTGTGTGGCCGGCGACACCAATGACATTCAGGAAGGATATAACCAACCTAAAAAAGGCAACAATAAGTAAGGTTGGTATGACCAATGTGCAAGCTGGTAATACCACCTCTTCCAGGCAACGACAGCCGAGTGACATTATTGGAGCGTACGTTTAATGACCCGTAACGTATTGTCGTCTTGTTTCTCCCACAAGGCTAACTTTTTGGGCCAAAGTAAATTGGAGTAAAGGTTCCATCATACTAGCTAGACAGGTAGTGAGCTAAGTATGGGCTTTTGGGTACTTGGCATATTGCTACCTGATGTACGTTTTGTATAGTGTGCCTGCGTGATATATAGCTTGCCTGCATGTAACCTTTTATTCGCTGAATATATCTACAGGGTGGCACTCTACCTGCAAAACCGTGAAAACCGGGAAAATTTAGGGAATTTATGAAGTTTGGAAAAGTCAGGGAAAAATCAGGGAATTTGATAAACATATATTGAAATTCCGGGAATTTCAACATTTTTTGGAAAGTCTTTTTTCCTCTATGAAGATTAGGTAACTCCTATGTCACTTTTTTACTTTTAAAACCATCATTTTATTTTAGTGAAAACTATCACGTTCTTTTTGTTTCATTTCTGATAATGCAATAGTTTCTTAGGCCTAAGTAATACGTGTTAAGTCGTAGTTTCTAGTTCCTGCATTTCACGTACTGTATACTGCAGGATATCTGAAGAGCCGAACCATTCGGAACTTGGCGGCCCCTTTTATCAGTTTTGGTTTTTGATATGATATCACTCCTTTTTTTTTTTGTAATTGTTTATTGAGTCAACTCCACTACCGTGCAGATGTGCAATAAAGTGCCACGTCAACAAGAAATTGGTTTTCAACAATTTGCTACTACCTTTTGCCTACAGGACGCGAACCATTCTCAACGTGGTCACCTCTTTATAGGTTTTTGGTTTGGTTTTAATTTTGTTGTAATTTGTTTTATTTACTCAGATTTCGTGTGTTGATATCACTCCTTTGAAGGGCCGAACCACTCCCAACATGGTGGCCTCTTTACCAGTATTTGGCTTTGTTTATGTACCATTCACTCAACTGTGGAACATGGTTGGCCGCGTTGAATGCTTTTTGAGAAACATCAGACTCCCATGATCGAAAGCAACGTTCCATTGCGACCAGAAACTGAAATTAAGCTATATGTATTGTCGACATGGTCTTTACAACGACGAACAGGAGATTTCACGTACTGTATGCATATTTTATGGTCAGAAATGAGATTTCTGGTCGCAGCGAGCTATCCTGATCAGACCAGACTGTAGGGGTATTGGTCTGCTGTTCACTTTGGTGGACTGAAAGGCTGGGTTGGCATGGTATTTACCAGGGGTAGTTTTTACCAGGTTTTTACCGGGTTTTTACCGCCCCGGGATAAACTACTTTTTCCCAGTTATTCCCCGTTAAAGACAAAAAAAAAAAAGGTGTGTAACGTTTAAAATATAATTATATTCGTTTTAAAAATCAAATAATGTTAAGTAAAAGTGTCTTTAATTCAAAAGATTAGATTCAAAATATGCTTGCTGATGCAAAGTTTACATAAGAAAATGAACATAATTGGGAGTCATAAGTACACAAATTGTAATTGAAATGCTAAAAGTTCTCATAATGATTTTTTACTGACCATTTTTTTTGTGAATTGCCGTATGGGTTATGGATTAGGCCGTAACATGCAAGTAGTCTTACTGAAAAAAAAATTTCAAACACCAAGTCACTGATTCATTTGGGATTCAATCGGCCAAATCAGAAACAGAAACCAAAACCAAAATTAGTACTATTGGGATTCCCCTTATTGTATGAAAGTTTCTATGTTAGTAGTTTCACTACATTCTGTTACTTGAATTTTCGTTTCAAATAAAACTACTAAGTACTACTATTGGTGTAAATGAGCAGTTGGGCTCCAAACTTTAAAAATGCATGTAATGAAAAAAAAATTATATAAAAATAACATTTCCCCCACCTAGTTGGTATTTACTAGGTTTTTACCCTTATTTACCAGTGCCCTGTCCAAAACTAGTTTTTCCCGGAAAATTGCCAACTCTGCTGAAAGGTGCAAAACCTGTTGTGGTTGCTGTTTTTGGAGCTGCTAAAGTTGTCATGGTTTTTAGGTAAAGTTGCCTCTTTTTTCAATCCGTGAATAACCGCTAGTTTCTGTCGTTTTAAGCCCTTAAACAGGACGGAAAGGAAAGTGGGCTCGAGAAGGGTTAAATACACACGGATGCAAGCCTATTTACGTTGCCTTTTGGACCTAAATGTCAGACTGCCTGAACGGGGAATTGAACCCACGACCTTTGAAACCAAATACCGTGGTAAATATGGCTGAGCCATCGTGTCGGTATGGCTTAGTGGTAGGACTTCGGCATTTGGTTTCAAGGGTCGCGGGTTCAATTCCCCGCTCAGGTTGCCGGACATTTAAGTCCAAAAAGCAACGTACATAGGTTTGCATCCGTATTCACTTAACCCTTAAGTCCTTGTTTTAATAATTTGCGTTAATTTTAATTATATTCATTTAAATCCTTATCTTATACTAATTGACTTTAATCTAATTTTAATATTACAAACAAAAACGTCAAGTGTGCCGTGAAAAAAGGGGTTATATGATTGAAGCTGATTTTACTTGTTAAAATGTACACGGATAAAAATTGGTGATTTTTATTTGCAATAATAAATGTACAATGTACAAATGTACAATCAAATGTTCAGAAAAGTGCATATGTTTAAGTAAAGCACAACAGCACTTAAACAGATGCAATTTTCCGAATTGTACATTTGATTATTTCAAATAAAAATCCACCAATTTTTATCCGTGAACATTTTAACAAGTAAAATCAACTTCAATCATATAACCCCTTTTTTACGGCAGACTTGACGTTTTGTTTGTAATCCGTGTACCTTTTTTTATGGCAATGGTGTCGCGCTATAAAGGTTTATGCATGCAGTCGATTGTTGCATGCACGAAGAATGGATCTGGAGTTTGCTGAGTGGCATTGTTCCCTAAATACAATGGTTAAAACAATGTAAAACAATCAAAATGATCGTTTAGGGTCCCGTAACTCCGGAATGGATCGACCATTATTGAAAAAGTGGTCCCTGTAAGGTTGAAGCCCAGGGAAATTTCTGGCTCGGATCATGTTTCAGATTTTAGGCAAGTGCAGTAGTTTTTTTCTGAAACCGTGTCAGCCAAGAAGAACAAGAACCAGAACAACAACAAGAAGTGAACAGTTTTCAAATTTACGTGTGGCTTCCTACGTTTACTCTTGCACGGAATTGCATAAAAGTTGGTGTAAAGTTTGGAAAAGTTGCCATCTGCTCTCTGGCCAAGTTTGGTCGAAATATATTGAATAGAAACGGAGAAATTAATAGTTTTAGTTTTGCTGGAGAGAGGACTTCAATCATATATATACACGGCCATCGCCGTGTATGATACCTGCTACCTGTTCTCGTCAGATAATGCTCGAGTGGTTAGACGCTTTGCTTTAAAATTTCTCGGTTGCAAATGTGTTTTCGCAGAATTGGCTTTTGTTTCTCCCTTCCGTTTTCCACTTTAAGTTATTTAACACGTCCTCAATTCCTACAAAAATATCAAAATGAATCCTTCAACGTAATATACTCACGGGATGCAATAATATATTCAGTATTCAGACCATCGCTTCTCAAGAAGTATATATGCCCTATACAAGTTTACGATTCCTCCATGCCTTTACGATTTTATCTATCCCTATACCTCCGCTGTAGACTTCTATCCCATCGAGGCGAGGCCGGCCTGGGCCTTTGAAATTTACGGGGCAGGCATGCAAGAAGTGATTTTTACGCCTCCAAATGCAGAAGTTGGTTGCGTATAAAGTGGGCTGGCGTTCGTCAGACATACATACATCTGCAGCCTGGAGGCCATACGTATCTTTTGCGAAGGCTGTGAGCTCTTGGAACTTGCTTCGTTGTTTTTTTTTCCCTCCGTTTCCGCAGCCCCCTCTCTTTTATTTCGGTGCGTCCTGATACGAATGAATGCAACAGTGTTTCGCTCGAAAAAGCCCTATAAAAGGCAAGCAATGCCAATAAAAAGGCGAGCAAAACCTTTCGTTCTGAGGCGATGGCATTCAGTAATGGAAGGAAACGCATTTGTGTAGAGAGTTTCCCGTAACAATCGTACCAAGCCTCGGCTCCCTGGAACGAATTAGCCCTAATGTTGTGGGTCTCCCGTTCTTTCGAGCTGTTTTATTGGAGAATTCCTGTGGCTTTTAAGGAGTTTCCACACTCAGAGCCACCTACAATATTCACTGCCAAGCAGCTTTAACTTGAACTACATTTCTGTTCCATTAGACACGTCGCTAGTTTAGCCGAAGCGCCTATGCCAGATTGCAGCTGCCACTGCTTGCCGAGAATTTCTCTGCTCTCGAAGGTTGCAAGGTTTCTCTGACTGTGCATTGCTTAGGTGACCTTTAATACCCTGCACCTTATAGGTCTCGTTTAGAGTCAATAAGTCGAGCCACATGATGTCGAGATATCATAAAATTTGTTGACATTTTGACGCTGCGATTTCAAGATAACGTTACGACATTAAATTCCGACAGGTGAAAGGTATATATAGGGAAGGGATTGAGGCTGAATGTTGCGTCGACAGCGAGGTCATTAGTGCCAACCTCAGTCACAGTGCTGCGGTCGTGGTTTGCACCACACACTACAGAGATGTTAAACAAACCCCAAATCTTGATCTTATCATACGTCCGTACCTCCTGCAAAATTTTAAAATCCGGGAAAGGAGGACAGACTTATCGCCCAGTTGACGTGCTATGTCGCGCGGAAGATGGGAAACGACAACGAACATCGTCTGGATGGTGACAGTCAACAAGCCAGTGACGGAGTGGCCGTCGACACCGATGATATTCTGGAGGGGTATCCCCCCCCCCCCCCCCCGCCATCAGAAGGAAGTAATGAATAAGGTTGGTGTGACCAATGTGTAAACGGACTAACACCACCTCTTCCCGGCGAGCATGGCGACAAGTCAAGCACCATTACTGGACAGTGCCTTTAATATCCCGCAACGTATTGCCGTCTCGTTTTGTCCTGCAACGATTGCCAAGCAGCGAGCAATCTCAGACGTAGAGCTGGAAAGGCGTCCGATGGAACGAGTCACTGATCCCTATCGAGGAGACCAGAAATTGTAGGGATGTGGCTAAATAAAACATTAGGCATGTGGCTTTAGCATCAAATGTTTAATATCATAGCCTCTTCATTTTCAGTCAGCCTATACGTAGTACCTCAGAGAAGCTAAAATAATAAAACAAAAAATACTCGTAAAAGCCCGGAACAATAGTTAAAGTTAAATATTACGAAACCATCACTTTCTTACCTCTTCCGCGAAAAATCGAATGAAAATTAAGTGCGGACGGAAAGATGGACTGGTTTTAAAGGGTCCAAGTTGTTGGACGGTTTTGGTGGGGTTTGGGGGTTTTAAATAGTGATCAAGACAACAATAAATTTGCCGAAAATTTTATGAATTCGCATTGTATGAACTTGTGGCCTTCTCATTTGCCTGGCAGGAGGCTTCTTTTTTACCAATAAGTGTTTAATATATTAAACACGAGAAGCAAGATCCACCTGTTTCTGTCAGGTATTTTTGTCATTTTGCAAAGTCGCAGCAGGCTCCGAATTGAAACAAGTATTCCAAATTCCAAATGCACAAATTCCAAAGTAATATTTTTTTAATGATCACTTCAAATGCTTTATGTACTTCTTTCTACTCTTATAGTGTCTGCGGCCTATCTTGAGTTCTCCGCAGAATGAACACAGATAGTCGATTGTACGTTTTCAGCAGCAGAGTGCCTTGTTGATATCCAAGATGGTTACAAAAACAATAGCGGCCATCGAAAAGCCACCCCCTCCAGGAAGACGTAGTCGATCACAGAATACTTGCAGGACTCAAGATACGCCGCGCACACAATAGTAGCTTCTTGAATCATTGTTTAAACCATGCGCAACGGCTGTTTGCTGTGACGTCACCATGAGTTAGCCAATGACGAACGAGAACAACGGCTGTTTGGCCGTCTGATTGGACTAGGCCAGTCACGTGATGTGCACGTCACAGCAAACAGCCATGGCGTGTGGTATGGGCCATTCTTTCGGCAAACCCTTTCATCACAATCCAGTTTTCCTCTCTGTACCCCTTCCCGTGCACTGTTGAATGTAGTCACCAAGCATAAATTATGTAAATATATATTATAAAAAAAAAACAGATTAAAGGAGAGCTGCAAGTTTTTGTGAGGGTTTCCTGGGGCACATCGAACAAAGCGCAACCGACGGGATACCATCGGGGAACAGGGGAACACGAGATGGAGATTCACGTGATCCTTAAATAATAATTTAAAAAAAAAAAACACACACAAATACTTCTACGTATAAGAGGATTAAAGGGTACAGGTTCTGTATGTTTATTTTATTACTAAACCACCTTATCTATAGTTGCTTTTAGTGAGCTCAAGAACTTTCCAGTTAATAATTGCTTAAATGATTGTGGTCATCGTGGCTGAGTTGAGAGAGAGAGAGCTCAGTCTGGTTGCTGGAGGTTTGCGGATCTGGTCGAACCCCTGGAAAGGGGATCTTGGCAAAGTCCCCGCCAGGACTGCCGGCCAGGGTAGCGTGAGAGGCTACCATGCTCCTTCAGCGTCTATGGGAACTATTCTAGCCAATTCTGGACAATCTTTCGGCCCCTACGATGATCGGAGGTTTTCCGGATCGAATCCTCGGGTTGGCACCTCCGTTTACCAGATACTTCTTCTCTAAAAGTCTGGTAATGTTCAAAATTAAGCCGATTCAGCCATACAAGCATTAAGTTGCTTCGGCTGACTTAAGGCTCAAAGAAATTAATTAAAAAAAAAATTGCATCCTTGTCACACGCTAACAGGGATCCCACTAAAATATGGTTTCCAGGTTTTCCAGAGTAGATGAAGTCATTTTCCAGGCTATTTACCGAAATTTTAGGAAGGGATTTTTTCACACCTTTTACCAGTTTCGTGTTAACAAGGCTTTTAGATGGGAAAAACATTATTCAAAATCTAATTTTTTCCCCATGAGTTTTCCAGGTTTTTTTGTACAAAATCAGAGAATTCCCTGAGTTCTCCCTGAGTTTCGAACGTAGTTTAAATTCCCTGAGTTTTCCAGGTTTTTTGTACAAAATCAGAAAATTCCCTGAGTTCTCCCTGAGTTTCGAACGTAGTTTAAATTCCCTGAGTTTTCCAGGTTTTTTGTACAAAATCAGAGAATTCCCTGAGTTCTCCCTGAGTTTCGAACGTAGTTTAAATTCCCTGAGTTTTCCAGGTTTTCCAGATTGGGGGGAACCCCGGCTAAAGTATTGATGTAACCTGTCAAAGTTTTAATACGAACTGTGTCAGTTCTTTTTAAAAGGCAATTAAACTTAAAATCCATATATACACAAGCGATAATGGAGCAGGCAACGGCCCACGGCCCCGCGCATTGGTTGGAGGGATATCATTGCGGGGAAAGTGGGGATCATTAGCCGTGGGAGGGGAAGGGCGAATTGAGTCACATGATGCGCTGATATTTCCACCAGCATGAACATGAACATGGAAGAATGTAATGGAAGTTACCATTCGAAAGTGTGGATCATTAGCCATGGGAGGGGAAGGGCGAATTGAGTCACATGATGCGCTGATATTTCCGCCAGCATGAACATGAACATGGAAGAATGTAATGGAAGTTACCATTCGAAAGTGGGGATCATTAGCCGTGGGAGGGGAAGGGTGAATTGAGTCACATGATGCGCTGATATTTCCGCCAGCATGAACATGAACATGGAAGATTATAATGGAAGTTACCATTCGAAGGTGGGGATCATTAGCCGTGGGAGGGGAAGGGTGAATTGAGTCACATGATGCGCTGATATTTCCGCTAGCATAAACATGAACATGGAAGAATGTAATGGAAGTCATCATTAGAAAGAGGGGATCATTAGCAGTGGGGGATGGTGGGAGGATTTCAGTGAGCGAAGCGAACGATAATCACCGTTTGCTAGCCCCTAGTGTGCGCAATAATTTGAAGAAACTTGTATGTCTTCTTTCCAGCGAATTAAGGTTCTTCAAATTGTTGCGCACACTAGGGGCTAGCAAACGCTGATTATCGTTCGCTTCGCTCACTCAATCAGCGCACTGAAATCCTCCCACCATCCCCCACTGCTAATGATCCCCTCTTTCTAATGATCCCCTATCCATTGTAGCAAACCGCGCATTCAACACCACTCGTGCGTATCCCTTGGCTTCAGCTTGTTAAGCATAATAGCAACCAAAGCTAGGCTTACATGACTGAGTCAGGCTGTTCTTCGCTGGAGGGAAAGGTTATTGTGGGCGGTTTTCCAGCCGTTAACAGCCACATTCTGCCGGCAGTTCGTTTCAGTAGTCAATCACTGCTTCTAGACTTTAGTGTTCACATGTGTTTGCTGATGTTTGAGGCTGTGCCCTCCAGTGCCAACAGAGGTTGCCAAGGTAAAGTATGCTCTTATCTCGGTACCATCAATTTCGGTCAGAATTTTGTAGGTGTGTAGTAGATCTCACATGCTGCAGTCAGCTGGGCTGTGCGAAGTTCCTGGAGCTTTGCTTCAATACGGGAGGGGCTAGAGTCTTGGGACAGCCTAGATATCGCAGCATGTTAGAACGTCGGACGGCAATAGTGTATAACCTTTGACCGCAAAATTTTAAGCAAACGGATACGCCAATGGCACCAGGAAGCTCTTTACTTCCGAAATGAGGGGAGGGGGAATTGAAGCTTAATGTCGCGTCGACAGCTGTGTCATTAGCGCCAACCTCAGTCACCGTGCAGTGGTCCGGGATGAGAAGTAACATGGAAGTTACACATTAAAATGAACCCCGGTGCTTTACTTGGCGTTTAAAATAATGTAATCCTGATTTTCGAATACGCATCGTTCCTCATCAGAGAGTAAAACACTTAAACTAAAGTACAATACCCCAGCAAAAAAAAAAAGCAAATAGATGAGATCTAGTAGCATGTTAAAACGTCGGGCAGCAACAGCTCATTGTCTTCTGACTTTCAGATTGTGGGTAAAGGTGTTTCATGGCTTTTTAGATAGTACAGAAAGCCCCCTCACTACGCAACGCTAAGAGACGTTATAGGTTTACAACGTTTCGGCGCTAGAAATTCGATAGCCCTCAATCATTACGTTTACATGGCCACACACAAGAAACCGCATTTTAACGATGCGCTTTGAAATGCGCATAAAAAAATCGGTACGCTCAGAAAACCATGCCAGTACGCTCAGAAAACCATGTCTAACCTGCCCTCCGTTTGGCGAATAGTGAGTAGATCCCACGCTACTCAACCCCCAGCATGTAGTAAACTAGATTAGCTCAAACGCAAATAACCCAACGAATGCAGGGGTTAGTGGTCTTTCTAGTCATGTATACGCTTATTTTCAGTTTATTTACCTAAAATTCGAGTTCACCAGTGCAAAATACTTGGCCACCGTAACTGTGTCCGCCATTACCAGGCGTTCTCCAACGTCTCAATGCGATTGCGAGTGTTGACATGAATAAAGACGATGCGCTTCAGACATCCGATCCAGGTCTGTAATGCGCTTCGGTTTCTGAAGCGCCAGATGGGGAAAGCCCCCAGAACGGGTGTGTTTATAAGACCCACGGATGCGAAACGGACGCGATGCGTATTTCTCTGAAGCGCTTCGAAAGTGTTCATGTAAACGTAATGATGTAACTCAAAATTCGAAGAGTACTTTCGCCTGGTAAGAAAATATATTGCGATAGATTCAGTACTACAATTTTGGAATTCGATTTGGTTAACTAATGTCACGTGAGTTTGTTTTGAAATGGCGTTTAATGTTTGATAGGGACTGGCTTCGAGTGGTGCCGATTGGTCCAATCAGGGTGGTTGATGAAGGGAACGATTTATTAACATAGAAGGCAGTAATGCCCTTTTTAGTATGTCGGCCTATTGGGTGAGCTCAAACGCAGCACCAATAGCGTACCATTCGTAATGCGCTGTTAGGGCGGGTTTAAACAACGAGACCTTCTAGCTCGCCGAGCGCGATTTGATAATCAATGAATGCGGTAATAGACAACAAATTAAACGTATTATAAATAACGTAGGGATAAAGGACAATGTGCAATAGTAATAATCTTTAAACATTGCTACAACTTTGTTGTCATGTCATGCTATTTCCACAGTTTGCTATTCTCGCTCAAAGAACAGCATCCGGCAATAATCAGACGACGGTAGCATAAATACCAGCAAGAATTCAAAATCCAACATGGTACCAATTTAGGGGTTATCGAATCGAAGACAAACCATCGAATGCCGGCATTCAGAAATCAGCCCGTCGTCTCATGCTGCAAAAAAAAAAAAGTTTTGTTGTTGTCATCTAAGGACCAGTGTTGATTGTTCAAGCCATTGTTGCTTGAAATCTTTGGTTGCAACTTGGACAAAGAAACTAAATTTAAATTCGCTGGTGGCGTATTTCAAAACCATCCCACGCATTTGTCCTGACCCCTACAACCCCCAAACCAGCAAATGGACCTTTCTCAGATCACCATGCATCTGCGTGCAAAAGTTCGCTACGTTCGCTATGTCACGCCGCTTGCTCTTACGTGGTGTCGCGAGGCACGAGAGGAGAAGATCTGCGTCCGCGTTGTTGCCATGGTTACTACGTATAGACAACTCCAAACCGCATTCCCAGGTAAACGCGAGAAGCAGCCGTCAAATTTAGCATTAACCAGATTATTGTGTACGCGTCTTGAGTCCTGCAAGTATTTTATGACCGGCTACGTTTTCCTAGAAGGGGCGGCATTAATCGACGGCCGCCATTGTTTTTGTGACCATCTTGGATATCAACAAGGCACTCTGCTACCAAAAACATACAACTGATTAACTGTGCCGTTCTAAGGCGAACTCAAGATAGGCCGCGGACACTATAAAGCTAGCGAGCGAGAAAATTGTCGGTGCGTAAGCGCGCCCTTAGAGGTGAAGATTCCACCTTAGCTGCTGTCAAAGGTTGCTTATTTTGTGTGAAAAAAAGATGGTAAAATTCAAACTTTGGAAGACGAGTGCCACCCCTAGCTTTAGCTTTTGACGCTCTAAGCCGTAGACGTAGCATCAGAAGGAGAGAGTGACAATTTTGCTAGGTAACTCCTATCGGAAATTCCTAGGTACTTTTTACATGCCACAATCGGCATGAGCATGAGACATCTCGGTACCCTTTCTCTTCCCGAAAATGTCAGGGTTGGCTGAGGCCGGACGCGAACGCAGGACCTCTGGCACGCAAGACGGTCATGTTAACCATCAGGCCACCTTGCCCCATAGAGAAATACCTTGTTCCATGATTGCCGAAAGCTGGCGATCGCGCTAAAAGCGAGAAACATTGGAACTATGCTAAGTCGGCTCGCCCCTCAGAACATATTGGCGAGGCCGTTTGTAGTACCTAGAAGGTCATAGCTGTCGCCAATGGAACTTGCCGATACAGTTGGTGTCAAAGACACTTACGGAGTGAGAGGTAGCATGGAAGTTACAATAAAACAATAAAACGGAAGCCAGATAGCCCCTTGTTCACCACCTTGGCACGTAAATATTTATTCCTAATTTTCTAACATCATACTCTCCTCATCAGAGAGTGAAACACTAAAACTATAAAGTACAACACCACTACGTTATAATAAAAACGACGAAGTGTTTAAAAAGTTTGTAAGCCTATGGAGCAGTGACATTTGCCGCCATATTGGCATCGGTATGGGTTTTGGAGGGCATAACTACAAGGTGCACTACATAAAAAAATGGAGGGAAAAACAACGGAAGAGCGGATTTCTTATGCTTAAAATAACGTTGTTTTCTCCAACAACAAAAATCGCGCGTTTTAGGTCTGAGAAATCACTCTTCACAGCATCGACTTCAGTATGACGCCCTTCTGTTTCTCTCTGCAGTGCCCCTTGCAGCTAACCCATTAAGGCTCCAGCATAGAGTTATACACAATAATACTACGTCGTGTCACTGCCCTATAGACTCACCAGAAAAGATACGTCTCAAACACTTTTCACAAAGCAGGAAGTCTAAAAAACCCAGTGGAGTGGTTCATTAGAGCTGAATCTCATATTTTTTTTAACAGTTCATTCAAGATTGTGTTATAGAACATTGCTAGCAAGTAATTATAACACTCCTGGTGAAATGTATCGGATTTATCACCCAATGGGCGATATTCCGCACATGGCCAATCCGTGAGAACTTCGTCAAGATGGCGTCGAGGCCGTAGGCCGAGACGCCATCTTGACGTAGTTCGAGCGGATTGGCCATGTAAGGGCTATCGCCTATCGGTTCATAAAGCCGATTCACTTCGCCTCGGGTGGTATAACTAATTTCTCGCACGGTCCCTAACTTTCGAAATGAAAAGAAAATTGTCGGGGTAAATGGAAAGTTTGCCTTCCTAGCTGTGTTGTTTATGCAAACATGGTGTCGTCACGTTTGCATAATTTTGTAGTGATGCAGTCAGGTTTACGGCCAGTACCATTTGAGCTATAGGGGCGTTTTGCTTCTTGACGGTCAGATTTTCTGTTTTAAAAATAGGTTTAGGAGAAACGTTTTTTTTTTATTCAATGGACCGATGTCTGTGATCGTGTTGCACATATCGGAAACTTCATCATGTAAACATTACGTCGTTCACTTCACAGTCATGTCGTGACATCACCCCGCTTTACTGTGCCTGGCATACATCTTACCACACTTTAGTGTGGCGATGTGAATATGATATCACGCGCTGTAAAGTGTGGTGATACGGGATATATCGCTGATCGTTTTTAGCATTGTGAAAGTTGGGGACCGTGCGATTGTAGTCGTTGACGGTGATAGTACAAAATTCTCGCATTATCTCATCCTATTAGAGAGATCCACGTACTCCACTGATGTTTATTTCCAATCTGGATCGGGCCTGGTCTTCTGTATGACAAAATATGTTCTTATTGTGACATAGTGGTGTTTTACTAAGTAAAACGAAGTTTCCTCTTGCGAATTAAAAAAAAAAACAATGATATATTTCATAACATGATTAGTTGGCCCCCAAATAATCATGCTATGAAATACACAACTTTTTGTAAAAGAGATGGGAGAAAAAACATTGGGGGAACTCTTCATAGTCTTTGGGGGGGGGGGAAGCACCCCTGTTAATAGCTACGTGTTATGCTTGAAATTCAGGAATATATATTTTATATGCAAAACAAGTGTTTCACGAATTCAATGATTCCCCTAAATATGAACTTTCAGTTAGCATTAATTTCAACAATTAAAAAAAAAAAACATCATTAGTAACGTCAATTTTAATTCGACGCCAAAACTGTGTGGAAAAAATGCGCTGAAGAAAAAAAGATTTATTCCAAGAATTTGTAGACTCTGTCATTAATTGAAAAATGTAAGAATAAAGATAAATTTCAAACTACTAAATAGTTACGTAAAAAAAAAAGGAACAATGCGTACATTTGGTCTTTCCGGCAGGATAGTAATGATATGATAAGGACAAAGAATGTTGGGAAATGCGTCTATTATTTATAAGTGATTAATGGGAATCTTTTATCGTCAGGACAATTCTTCTCGGGTTCCAATTAAGAAAATTTGCGCTTCCTTAGTTTTTTTTTTTTTTTTTTTGAAAAACACACAGGCAAGGTGGGTGTTGCCTTTTTTTCAGGCATTGGCTAATTGGATTTTTTTCTAATTGTATAATGCAGAATTTACTTTCAAGTAATGAAGGGTAGCGGCAACGAGTTTAAATTTCCGCATTCGTAATTAAACCTGGCAATAACGC
>JAHWFP010232896.1:329-19961 GCA_023313725.1 Lithobius niger | reverse complement strand
TCCTGCAAAGTTTCTTGATTTGTGTTACTGAATGTTAAAACGATGATTGAACAATTAATTTTGCGTTTTTTTTTTGTCGAAATATGTTGAGACTTTACCGTTTCATCCTGATACCGTCTTCGTCTCGATAGCCCTAGTTTCGGTCTTGTTTCGATAAATTATTTTGGTCTCGGTCCCGTCTCGACTCATTAAGATTACATTTTTGTCAACTTTTCAAGTTTCACACTTGGCCATACAAGTCTACATCATCATTACCTTTAGATAGACCCACGTTTTAATTCCTCTGAAAAATGTGGCGACCAGAGATATTCTAAGTTTATTATTTTTTTCGAATTTCACCGTTCTGGCGCGCTAAGACTGACTAATATGAGTAAGACATAGGCTGCAGTTTGTATTTACAATTGTAAACTAAGCGTTCAAGCACGTGAAGAGCTGCCTCGCGTCAAGCATGACGATCTACTACGTGACAAAATTTGTGTAGATTATGCCTGTGCTTAATAAAGTATTTTAATATTTTCTTGTTCGTTTTAGATTTGCAAGTCAGCAAAATGTGTTGGCAACAATGTCCCGTCTCTTGATCAACAATGCCACCATTTTGGAAACGACCACGTTGCATGGGGAACGGTAAGCAGACAGTTTTTCTTAAAACGTTCACTAGTGGCGCTGCTACGGAGCCCTGATATTTATTTTAAAAAAGCATTGAAATCTGATTGCCGGCACTTGGCAATTACTTAAAGAGAGTGATAAACACGTTGTTTTTGGATAGTTGGGCACCATAAGGTACTGCACATGTGATCAGTTCCTTTTTTTCAGTACTGCTTCTGGTCAAAGCAGAAACGAAAAATGTGAAGTGACCACCTTTGACTTTTCGTGACGTATGCAGCGTTTGAAAACTTTCTATTTTTTATGGTGTCAGTGTAAGGGTTGATATTTAGCAAAACGTTCAAAAATGAGTGGCACCATCTGTGATTCCGTTAACGAACTGTCTTCATAAAATACTATCTTAATTCGATTATCGTAATATTTTAAATCTTAGCCAGCATGTTGAAATATTTTAAATCCTCATATCACCCGTTGCCTGAACTCTAGCATTAAAGCCTCCTTAGAATGTACAAACCATCCGATTTGCAGACTGAGCTACCTTGACATTAAAAAAAATCTTTAACACTGTCCAACAAGCCTTGTTCCTGCAGAACTTTTTACTTATGGGTGGTTTAAATCAATAAAGCCGTTTGTAATGACGTTAAACAATCAATTCCACACACACGATGAGAAAGCAAAAGTTTGGCAAGATATACGATATCACATTTTTTAGTTCATATTAATTTTGTCAGAAGCTAATATTAAAAAAAGGCAAAGTCTATATATTTCTGTTGCAGTTTCACGCCATCTTACAACAAACCAGGGGTGGATCTAGGAATTTATTGGGGGTGGAGGCTAAAAAGACCATTGAGGATTTTTTTTAGGCTATTTGTAGTTCGTACCACAGACTAGGCGACATTTAGGCTACTATGTACTGCTATTAAGCTCAAGATTTGTTTTGTTGGGAAGAGGGCAAACGTTTGTGCTCTTGTCAACTTTCCGGGTCCTCAAAATGGGTGAGGTCATTTCAAGACTCTCCCCTTATGGATGTAATATGTAATCAATGATTCATTATAAACCTCGGGGGGGGGGGGAAGGAGTTGCCCCATCTTCCCATCCATCCCCCCATACATCTGCCACTGCGGCAAACATGGTACAATAGAAAAAAGTGTTCGTCATTCTCTGAAAGTGCTGTTAGTGACTAATCACTGCGTGGATGTCTTATAAAACCACAGAATTCTATATAAAGCACCATACATGCCATACATTACAGCTGGTGGCAGTACGCTACTTGGTTACTATATAGTATTTCTAAATCTCATATTTTCCATTACAGAAAGATCCAGTTATATGCAAAACTCTGTGGTGTACCAAAGACCAGAAAGGATTAATATCCATTGGTGGTGCCAAAAACGGATCTCCATGCGGCGGAAACGGAAAAGGGGTAAGTTTTTTGGGCGTGACTTTAACTTTTGCAGTGGGCTGAAATATGGTAAGAGGGACGATATACTATTGCTTTTCTTAGATCAGAAAGTGTTCATCAAATCAGTTAAATCAGTAGAGTAGCGCAAGAACGCCATATTAACTACAGAACTAGCGTCTGAAGCCGGCCATTGGGCTACCTGCAAGGGGCGCTGTATGAAACTGGAGGAAGAAAACCATCGCGTCTTTTAGGCAAGCCAATGCTGTGAGAGCGGTTTTCCTAGAGCTGAAAAACGGTGTTTAGTCGATTCCCTTACTCTGCAAGACATATATTAAGGTTGTTAATCGTAAGGGAAAAGATTCCACCTGCTGAAAATTGCAGCAGCTGCCAACAAATTCGAAAGATGGAGCTCTTGCAGCATTGGCTTGACAAACTACGCTAATGTTTTTACCTCCGCTTATATCCAGTGCTCCTTATCATATCAAAAAAACCAAAACTGGCAAAAGGGACCGCCAAGTTCCGAATGGTTCGGCCCTTCAAAGGAGTGATATCAACACACCAAAACATTTGCCAAGTTAATCGCACCGGCGAATAGTTCGAAGGTTAAATGAAAGCTAGAACATTGCTACTTTCGGTCGCAATGTTCAAGTTTTCATTTATCACCCAAACATTAGTCGATGCGATTAACTTGGCAAATGTTTTGGTGTGTTGATATTGCTTCTTTGAAGGGCCGAACCATTCGGAACTTGGCGGTCCCTTTTACCAGTTTTGGTTTTTGATATGATATCACTTCTATTGTTAAAATTGTGCATTAGACTCAACTCTGTTAGCCTTCAGATGTGTAATAAAGTGCCACGTCAACAGTAGCTTTAGTGGTAATTTTTTTATTTTAATTTCATATCGCTCCTTTGAGAGGCCGAACCTTCATCAACTTAGTCGCCTGTTTATTAAGTTTTTGTTTTGTTTTAATTAAAAAAAATTTTATTTAATTTATAACACTCCTTTGTGAGGCCGAGCCCTTCTCAACTTGATAGCGTTTTTACCAGTTGTGGGCTTTATTTTGATATTTTGTTTGTTTTTCGTGAATTGGACGTAGACGCCATTTCTTTGGCAACGTTGTGTAGATTTGTGACGGCTGTCTAGATATGCACTTCAGCATACACGTTGTCATTGTCCGACCTTTGGCTGTCCAATCAGAGACGATGCCGACAATACTAACAATGGTTATAGCAATACTTCCGTACTTACGTGCTATCCCACGTCGTTCCCGTTAGACCCTAACGCTATAAACCAGAAAAGGTATGCAGTTCGTATCGTACTGCAGCTATTCGTCAAATTTCATAGCTGGACGCCTTCCCGCTCTCTTGGTATCGGTGAATGATCACCCTATGGGAATTAACATGGGGATGGGCGGACTAGAATTAGATCCTAGAAGAATTAGAAACTAGTAACACATTTGCAACGTTATTGAGGGCCAAATTTTGCCTTGAAAGCTGTGGTACAGCCAAGCTGATGAAGTTGCTGCTGCTATTTAGTAGTAACACCGATAGTATGGGGGGGGGGGGATTGAGGCTTAATGGCGCGTCGACAACTTGGTCATTAGCGCCAACCTCAGTCACAGTGCAGTGGTCTGGGTGATAGTATAGCAATCGAATGCCCGGAAGATGTTAAAGCTACTACCAGTTATACTTTCCCTCGGACCCACACGAAGCCTCCTAGGAAAAAAACGACAGAATATTGGCTATAGACGGATTTTAGCGCGATATTACTGTCCCAGGGGTCCGTAGATCGTCCCGATTCGTGACAAAAATGAAGAAAGGCAACGCAAGTTTGGGGACGACGTATTCTTCTGGTTTATTCCTCTCCGTGACATACGGTATAATTACAATGGGGAATATTTAAGCATGATATCTACGAACGGTACTTAGTCTGAGTTCGTATTGGTTTCTACAAGAGGTTTCTCCCCTACGCAGTTGCAACAACGATTGGTGGGAACATTTCTGGACAATAATTTGGAACGATTTAGTCCGATACAGTTCATGATACAAAGGGTTGCATTTTACAGTTCATAATCGTGTTATAGAGGGGGGGGGGGGGCAATGGTTATCATGTTATTTAATTTGACACTTACATGATCGGTACGACGCCTCCTTCGAACATTAAAATGGCGCTTACATCTTTAGGGCTAAGGACGCTTTTTACGTAGCTACCGATACGCGTCTCTCTTGCGAGAGGATTACATCAAAGAGACAGGCCGGTAGCCTACACAACAATGGGACGACAGCAAGACTAAAGCCGGCAACAATCGTCTGACTTGGGTGTACAACACCACGACTGTTACTCGGTTGGCGAAATGGAGGCGTGTAAAATACATATATATATATAATATAATATATTTAGTAGTACCGCCGATAGTATAGCAATTGAAGGCCCAGAAGATGTTAAGGCTACTACCAGTTATACTTTCCCTCGGACACACATTAAATAAGAATAAGTACCTTGGTGACCACGAATGCCCACGCCACGAGTTTACAAACCGTAGAGTGAGGCAAAGGAATTTGGTGGAGGTAAATGAAGTTGACAAACCGCAAAGTCTCCCACAGAACTCCCCCGTGACCACTTAAGGTGAGAATGAGTGGGGATTTTTAAAGGGAATACAAGAGATACAAAAGATAAACACTTGATCGTCCGTGAGGGTCCAAAATGAGACTAGCCCGCGTTAAACATTGAGGGGGGGGGGGGGAAACATACAATGGGTAGTAGAGCGTCGATTCCGATCCCACGCCTCCATAAATAAATAACTACAAGAAATACAGTGGAAATACAGTTAAGAAAAACAGAAAAGGCGGGGTAAAACACTTTTTCTTATTACTAAAGTTAATGGCTTCCGTCGTATAAAGCCAGTAGTTAGGGGGACACATGGTTCATGGTTAATTAGTTTTAGTACACTTTCTATAATACATAATGACAAAAAACTAAGTGGTTGAGGGATAATCCTCATCTTGAGAATTGATGCGAGGCAAAGGCGGGGGTAGTCCCTGAATTTGCCTCGAACGCCTCACGGACACATGTTGTACAGTCAAAGGAGCTTGCCGACGACAAGAAGCATGAACATTATTCTGCACCCTTGCAACCATAGGAGATATAGGAGGAGGAGTAACGGCGGGTTGAAGAGGTGCTGGGGCGGTATCGCTATCACTGTCGTCCGAAGAATCATCTTTTTCATCGTGCAAGAAGTGAGTGACACTTGACACTTGAGTCTGCGATAAGTTTCAAGTCGCCCCGTTCGGAGGAGGAGTCCACCCGAAGAAGGTTGATGCATTCTGTTCCTCCACGAACTCAAGATTAACGCCAGTGAGCGTACACGTCATGGTGAAGGGATCATACAGTTTATAGTTACGGGCGTGAAAATCATAACCCTAAGTTGATCAATGGCTTGGCGGTCGGTACAAACGTATCCCTTTTACCTTTATCTAAGTGCAAGTAGGCGAGACAGCCAAACCTTCTTACTTGGGATATGGCCTGAATATCTCTCTGAAGGGTGACACTATCTGGCAAAACTTTCGTATCGAGGGTGTTATGAGCGTCATTTACCGCCTTTATCGCGTCGGGCCAGAAGCAAAGGGGAAGCTAAGAATCGGCAAGCAAAGCTCGTGCCATCTGTTTTAAAACCCCGTGTGATCTCTCGGCGGGTAAATAATTTTTAGGGCAGTGGATTGGGGTACGCATATGGTGGACAACCTTGCTCTGACAGAAGGTTTGGAACTCCCCGCTTATGAACACTCTGGCGTTGTCACTAACTATACGTTGCAGTGTCAGGTCTGTCCTATTTTCCTATTCTAGAACTAAGGTTCTAAATGCTGTAAAAATATGGGACTTAATGAGTAAGGGTAATTACAAAATACTTTCTAGAGTAAATATCTACGACACTCAAGAAATATAATTCGTCAGCCCGACCAGGCACATTACTCGGCCTATAAACATCTAAATTCCACTGGCCCAGGGGACGTGACGCACAGACGCATGATAACCTTGGATGAGGTTTATTGCGGGTCTTGGTACTAGCACATATGGAACAAAAGGGCGGAGGTTTCCCAATTAATTTAGGACCAACAACACGGCCCTTGTTAAGTAACTGCACTATTCGATCACATGGCACATGGCCATAGCGTCTGTGCATCATGTCTATACTACAGCTAGCAGCACAAACATACACATCATCCTTTACAAGCTTGGCTTCATTTGGTGACAAAACTTCATCTAAGGGAACGGCAGAAGATTCATACATTCTCCCGTTTTGAGTAAAAGCCATTACATACCTCTTAGGCCTAGAGCTAGTTCTGATTAGCATATTATTTCCACGGTTGTATATTACATAACCGGAGGACCGTAAAGTGCCGAGTGATACGTAATTGCACCTAGCATTGAGTACATAAGTAGCATCGTCCAACCTTAATTTAAATGGGAAAGGCTTGCCATTGGCATTATAGGCCTGCACAAGTACGGTCTCTAGTCCGTACCCTGTCACAAACTTATCGAGAACAGCTAAGGCTATTTGAACTTGATGACATTCGTCTAAATTGACAGTCTGTGGCTTAACATTTAGTAAATGGCAATCTGCACCAGTATCTAACCTATAAAGAACAGTATCTGGGGTGGGGGATTGAACACCTTGCAATAATGCAGAAAAATCACATGCCTCTGGCCCACCCTCGGTTTGGGGTTGAGTTTGAGGACGTGATGCACCGTTGTTATTAAGGGGGCATGCCCTAGGGAGATTTTGCCTTGGCGGAAGCGCTTGTTGGGAAGTATTCCAATTTAGGTTAGGTTGTTGGGCCCTTATAACATTGTTGCCACAAAAACCGTTGATGTCCATAGCCTCCACAACTTCACATCGAACACCAACTCATCACTCACGTGGGATCCTGTCACACTTATTGAATCTACAGTTTTAAGTCCCCACAGGACCAGCATCCTACGACAGCACCCACTGTTACCATCTCAGTAGAAGAAAGTTGAGAAGGGATAGCATGGGTTTGAGGAAAGGGGGGCTGTGGAGGGTAAGGATACACAAAGGACGGGTTTGGTACTGGGGGAATGGGCGTAGGAGCCTGTTGCCCTTACTCTATCAGCAATTGCCTATGGGCTAAACTGTTTTGGACAAGATCGATCGTTAATGCGGGCTGCAAACACAACATTTCGCGAGTTACCTCAAAAGGACGATCTAAGCCGTCAAGTAAGACCATACACACTTCCCGCTCCTCTATCTGCCTCCCAGCTACTCAATCCAATAACTCGAAGAATTGTTTCAGTGGGACTAATCTTTACCTTGTTAAACTGTCTATATAAGAAGTCTGTATAGCTACGTTGGCATCTTCCATAAGGATTACGGAGCGATCCCAGATCGTCCTCTAGTTACCCCCTGAAACTGGAATAATATTTCCGTGGAATTCGTTTGGTAAAGGAAGCAAATGCAGGCCCCTTTCTTTGTATTATATTCCACAGCAACGTTGGCCTGTGCTCCCAGAGGTGGAGGGGGATCATCAAGAGCGGTTCCCCATCTATTCTTAATTTTAAACCCAAGCATACAGATGGCCCAAGTTTGATAGTTGTTTTCAGTAAGGATTTCAACTCCCTTGTAGATTGGGGGATTAGTTGGCGGATACGGGAACATTGGATAATTAGGATAAGCCATAATAATACACTTGTAAGAAATAATACACTTTAGAACATAAGAGCAAATGCAATCGTGGAGGCTAGAACCGGCGCTCCACGACACCAAACTATGCCCCTATTTAACGAGAAACATATAAACATAAGTATATAAAGCAATTCATCTAATGCAATGCAAAAATCAATGCAAAAATCCGATACCTTTCCGAACTTACCGTTAGAAACGAGGGAAAGGAATCATTTTGGACACGCACAAAGGATATAATGTTCGGCGGTGGACAACGAAAAAGGGTAAAAACGTTGCCGTAGCTTGAAATGGGGGCATGAAGCGTTGAATCTTGAAGGGCGGAGCTTGAAACGTTGATTCTAGAATGGCGCTTGATCGGGGAATTGTTTTTGAGACACAGTTCATAAGGAAGGACAGTTTAGGTTAGGCAATTTACTCTTGTGGTCAAGATGCCTACACAGGGTCAAGGGTTTGGGCATTGGGACAAGCAGACGAGAACAAACAAAACAACTGGTATCCCTGGAAGGCGGTCCGTGTCTTGCCGTAAAAACATTGCGTGTTGAGAAAAGGTAATGACGTCAGTCCAAGAAACTAACATTGCGGTTCAGTCAAAACGTGTACGATCGGGTTTTTCTACGTGTCTAGGGTTAACCATGATTGCTACCATTCATGTAGTACAGTGAAGATGATGAAGTTGCTGTTGCTATTTAGTAGTAACGCCGAACTAACAACTGTATACATAGTATAGCAATCGAAGGCCAGGAAGATGTTAAAGCTACTACCAGTTATCCTTACCCTCGGACCCATACGAAGCATCTTACGGTAAAACGACCGAATCTTGGCTATAGATGGATTTTAGCGCAATATTACTGTCCCAGGGGTCCGTAGATCGTCCCGATTCGTGACACAAATGAAGAAAGGCAACGCAATTATGGGGACGACGTATTCTTCTGGTTTATTCCTCTCCATGATATACGGTACAATTACAATGGGGAATATTTAAGCATGATACCTACAAACGGTGCTTAGTTCGTATCGGCTTCTACAAGAGGTTTCTCCCCTACGCAGTTGCAACAACGATTGGTGGGAACATTTCTGAACAATAAATTTGGTACGATTTAGTCCGATACAGTTCATGACACAAAGGGTTGCATTTTACAGTTCATAATCGTGTTATAGAGGGGGCAATGGTTATCATGTTATTTAATTTGACTCCTACATGATCGGTACGACGCTTCCTTCGAAAATTAAAATGGCGCTTACATCTTTAGGGCTAAGAACGCTTTTTACTTAGCGACTGATACGCGTCACTCTTGTGAGAGGATTACATTAAAGAGACAGGTCGGTAGCCTATACAACAATGGGGCGACAGCAAGACACGAGCCGGCAACAATCATCTGACTTGGGTGTACAACACCACGACTGTTACTCGGTTGGCGAAATGCAGGCGTGTAAAATACATTAAATAAATAAGAATAAATACCTTGGTGACCACGAATGCCCACACCAAGAGTTTACAAACCGTCGAGTGAGGCAAAAGGAATCTGGTGGAGGTAAATGAAGTTGACAAACCACAAAGCCTCCCACAAAAGCCACTTAGCTGACATTCCTACACAAGTTAATTTGTGTCAGATGCGTCATTGCTCTCTATTTTACCGCAATTTAAGCTTTTGTGCCGCATTATTATTTTTCCCCAAGTACCTGAAAATGTGCCAAACTATGCTTCAGGATGTTAGACACTGACACTATGGCGTCGCGCTACAATGGTTTACAACCTTGACAATTCAATTCAGTTTCTTGCCTAACTTGGCATGACACACTAGCGTGTGTCCAGATAGTTAGCTAAACGACTTGCTCTAGATACGTATACGCTGCCGTTAGTAATGCATTATTGTTGCTGCATTATTGTTATATTATTACTTTTTCAGATTAACAGATTTTTAGATTTTCATTCATCAAATGAGTTAAATTAGTAATTACCATCACCTCAATTTATGTTTCCAAAATGTTGGCAAGCGGGTGTGTGTGTATCTACGGTTGCTGCTCGATGATTTAAATCAGAACCTTATAAAGAATTCAGGTTGAAATGAGGAATGTTGGACAGTCTTAAGGTTTACGGAGTCGCTCGCTTCGCTTGCTCATTTCGTGTCGTCTCGCTGCCCTCGGGTAGCTTACATGCTGCAACTCGTGTGCTGTTGACAGACATTCCATATCTAAAACGATCAAGCAAATGATCAGAGTGCAGTGCGCGTTTTTCGTAAAGCTTCAGTTCATAAACAAATTAACTGAACGAAAAACGGCTTCGCCGTTTAAAATAAGTCCCCCTTCCGACGTGCGCCTAAACTGCCAATGAGCCAGGAGGCGAGACACGCGATTCCTCCCCCAGTCAGCCTTGGGTTTAAGATTCCTTATCCATCCCCGCTACAAGGCCGTTTCAACGCTGTAGTACGCGAGTTGCTGCATGCTTGAACTAAACATGCTTGGCAATTTTATCAAGGATACTCTGTTGAGCCCTACGGGTCTCCTTTATACCGCTCTTGGTACAGATTATTGTTTTATTCAAATAAATTGTGCTGCGGAAGCTGCACGGTAAAAGCGACGCCTGAGCCGAACACCAGGAACCACACGTCGCTTTTATTTTTTGTTACTACCACACTTTACATGGGTTTCCTTGTTTCACATATTTTAAGAAGCCATCGTCTTTCCCGCTACGTGTGATACGTTGAAACAGGAACCACTTGTCGCCGCCTATAATTTTTGACGAATATAAAAATAGCAAAATAGTATCTCATTTTACTCTCTGGATCTCACCCACCTTACACTTTACATGGGTTTTCTAGTTTCATTTATTTTAGCACAACTTCTCTGGATTATTGATAAGGAGTGAACCATGTAATGGGTTAATGTGTACACTACCGGCCGAATGTTGCTGTTTAAAACATTACAAACATTACATTACATTACATTACATTACATTAAATTGCTAAGGTTATTTCTGGGGGAAGAGGGACAATATTATTTTTTAAAATTCAAATATATTGTGTTCCATAAGCTGTACATTTCAAGTGACGACAGACACCACCACACACCACTCAGTTGTAATTTGTGTTAGTACGACATTTTACATTGGTTTTCATGTTTCACGTATTTTAAGAAATTTTTGAGCTGTTCGACCTACGCAAAGCTTAACTCGTACCCAAAGCTGCTGGTAAAGTAATAAATATGAGGACAGAACCAGCTCTTGGTTTAACGTGTACACTACTGGTCGATTCTTACTGTTTGGATTGTTGCAAATGCAGAGGTAAAATATTCTTAATACCCTTTTTGGTTGTTAATGTATTTGCTTTACGTAATTTAGTATTTTTAGTATTTAATCTTTTTCGTATCTTTGCGTACTGTGATTTAATTTAAATGCTAAACAGGTTTTCTGTCGTATTTGATTTTAAACAGCCATAAACCAACTCCAACAGCTTTCCCACCCGTGAACTGCACGTGCTTCATTCTTGAATGAGGGCTATTCAGATGCTGCCACTCACAACAACCGTTGCCCCCAATACATTGTTGCCGCACATTCCTGAAACGTTCGAAGCTTTCAGGAAAAAAATCTGTCAACAATCTATGACGTCACATATTGCTGCGGTATTGTTGCTGATTGGTGCGTGATTGTTGCGGGGGCTAGATTTTCGTTAATTTGGGGCATTTAGGATAGTAAAAATACGCCTACTCTAAAAACGGTTTAATTTCCTGTCTTTCGATACATTTCTCACATTTTTAGCCTCCTACTTCCAGAGGAGAAGAGGTACATATATACATATATATATATACCGACCGTAAGTTTTTAATGATTAAGACTAGCGGAGTTGCTCGCTTCGCTCGCTCATTCCGCCGCGTCTCGCTGCTCTCGGAATGTATTTGCAACTCATATGGTGCTGACAGACACTCTCAGCAAAAATTGTCAAACAAATGTTAAGGAAGTCATAATGTGCGCGTTTTTCTTAATGCACAGTTCATAACAAATGATAAACAAAACTAACAATGGTCAAATTAGTTCAACGTAGCAGTAGTGTTTCACGTGTTTTCTTTTGTCCAACGTGGAAAGTCGGTCATCTTCACTACGGAATAAATATTTATCCTACGACTTACTAAAAGTGTTTAAGAAAAAGTGCTGTTTCTGATGACAAACGCTGATTCAGCGCAACCTCAGAAACGTGACGACCACCATGAACCTCACATCAACAGAACACGCCACGGTTTTTAGTTTAAACAAAACTAAAAATGGTCAAATAATATCATTCCAGAGTTGTAATGTTATCATTCAGTAACTATACCTGTTAAACTTTTGGGCTGGGGCCAAAGACCTTCTATCCAACGTAAAAACTCGGTCATTTTTACTATGAATAAATATTTAGCCTATATTACTTACTTAATGCACGGTGGTGACGTCACGCCAACACATCCCCATGCTAAAAGTGTAGCCGTTATATATGGTTAATCTGAAAACTCACACACGTGACCGTGGGTTTATTTTGATAACCCATACTTTTTTGGATAATCTAACCCTTTTTCCGCGCTCTACACAACCACTGCTCTACCACGTGACATACTTTGCAAAACTACCGTACACAACACAAATTCAACCAACATAAATAAGCACATTTGCAACCTGCGACATTTATCGTACTAACACGAAAAAAAAAAAAACCTCGCGTAGGCTACTATGCTAGGACACCACCCGTGCAGGAATGGCCCAATCTGCCAACCTTTCACTCCGACAGTACTAAAACTAGGCTACCGACACTTGTAAACACACCTAAATACACCTAAAAACTATACGATACTCAAGCGAACAGCACATTTATAACCTGGCGACATTTTACGCACTAACACGAAAAAAAAAAAACCTCGCGTACGATGCTAGCCCCTTCCCCACCCCCCCACCCACGAATGAATAGTCCAAGCCGAACCCCTCGACAACCTTTCGTTCCGACGGTACGAAAACTAGCTACTGACACCTTCTAAACACACTTAAAAACCTACGAGACTCAAGCGAATAGCGCATTTTATACGCTATATCTTATTTAAACTAATAAAGTAGAAAAAATACGGCTTTACCTTAAACACAAATGTCGGTGCCTGGAACTGGATATAGGGACGTCCTCGCGTACGTGAGACTTTGGCAGACAGGAAGTTTAAACCGGAAGTTTGAGTTCAGGAATTTACGTCATAATTCACAAATAAAATTTTCAAATAAATTTTTTTTTAATCTCAAATAACTAGACATGTTGGCTCGACGTCACACCTTAGCATTAAAACACATATCCGTGAATTAGACCGGGTTATCCCGAAATAATTGCTCGTCTGCTCGAAACGGAACAGTCCAAAGATCTAGGGGTAGCAAAATCGAACTCGCGCTGCCGCGCTCGTGCGATTTCGCAACCCCTCGATTTTTGGACTGTTCCGTTTCTCGCAGACGAGCAATTATTTCGGGATAACCTGGTCTACTTCACGGATATCTATTACTTAATCTATTTAAGAAAAAGTGCTGGTTCCGATGACGAACGCTGATTTCGTTCGCTTCGCTCACTCAATCAGCGCAAACATTACCTCAGAATCGTGACTGGAATCAATATAACCACTAACGACCACACACCACTTGAAGTTTTTGGTAGCACTATGCTTTACATGGGTTTCCGTGTTTCACTTATTTTAAGAATTTTTTTTCTTTACGCTCTGCTCAGTACAGCTTTTTCCATCGGCTCCTTATCACTTCTCTTTCTGATGACCCCTCAGTTGGCGAAACAACTGCAGAACGTCAAGGGACAACGCCACGGTTTGAATGCAAGTTAGGCCTACACAAGACAATAACTCGTATCCAAAACTGTTGGTGTTTTATTACAAATAAGGAGGGAACCGGCTCATGACTTCACGTAAACACTAATGCTCGAATACTGCTGGTTGAAATGATACAGATGCAGACGTAATAATATTCTTAGCACTCTTTATTGGTGTGAATATATTTTCTACCCGTAATTTAGTATCTACCCCAAAACAAAACATGTTAAGGATTCTCGCCAAGCTTTTCGGGCCCGTGAAGAGGTGGGATGAAAAATGAAATGTATGAAATTTGCTTACAGCGCAACTTTCAATTATTTCATTTAACGTTTGAAGTATTAGTCGGTGGGATTAGCTTGGCGAAAGAGCTTGGCGTTTGATATCACGACTTCACACGGCCGAAAAGCTTGGCGGGAATCCGTAACAAGTTTTGTTTTGGGGTAAATATCAGTAATTTTTAATCCAAAGTAATAAAATCCATTTTTTTCTTAGTAATTATGAAATGGATATGCCAATCTAGTTTTCTGGTCCATTTCTTTTTCTTTCTTTTTTTGGTTACGTTAGATTTTGAGGACAGCAGTCACCTTTTTTCATTTGATTAGCATTTTTATTAATATTACAGTATCTCCTTGCAAACGCATGAATTTCTTTAATTGTCAGTTTGGCATTGTTGCATAAAAACAATGTTTAAAACAACGTAAAACAATCAATTTGGACCTTTGGACCACCCTAACCCCTGAACCACTTGAACAATTAGAAAGGTCCATATGAAAAGGGCACATCTACAGACCAATACCTGTAAAAGGAGCCAAGAACCAGCATTATTTACCGCATGGAATAATTTATTTCCGTGATACAAAAAAAGCATTACTAGTTAGTAGTAATTAGGCAAATATCAACGTTAATCACGTCGTTTTTTCAACAAGAAAACGTTAAGCTATGTCCTTAATAGTGACTTTTATGTTGCCAGGCGATCAAAGTCTCCCGATTAAACAAGTTTCAGCCTTTTCTGTCGCATAGTTATTTATCCTCAGATGGCTGAAAACAGCCAAACTACCTTTGCAGTAAAGACACAACGTGTCTAGTGGTCGCCATGCTCATATATACATATTATCTGGATGTTATTATTTATCTTGGCGGTGGACACACTAGCGTGTGTCTTGATTTACCATTTAATTTTTTTCTGTCTTTGTGTTACTGCTAAACGATTATTCTCTTGTCCTGGATTTGTCAGTACATAGACTTTCAATGAAAAACTCCAAGTTTAAAACGGGTAATAAAATAGTACTGCGAAAAGCTACGCGTCTTTACTGATTGTTACTGAGAACAACAATTTAGTAACTCGCTCCTCGTTGGTCTGTTGACTCCAGACTACTGATGATGGACGTTCCAGAAAAAATTGGGCAACAATCATGACGTCATGTATTTTTGAGGCAATTTTGGGTGATTGTTGCCGATTGTTGCAAATGGTCATTTTTCGGTTAATTTCGGTCATTTAGGACCCAGCTCGAACTTTAAAAATGCGCCTACACAACGAACGGGTTAACTTCCTTTCTTTTGGCAAATTCTCATATTTGTAGCCTTCTACTTTGAGAGGAGAAGGTAATCGTCCCCAACCAACCAATCAATCAAGCACCCAACCAAGCATAAAACGCATCTTTTTAATGTGGAGAGACTAGCGGAGTCGCTCGCTTCGCTCGCTCATCCGCCGCGTCTCGCTGCGCTCGAGGAGATTTCTTGTTGCAGCTCATATGGTGCTGACAGTCTATCAAACAAATGTTCAAGGAAGTGATTAGAACAACGTGCGCGTTTTTCTTAGCGCACAGTTCATAATACAAGTGATAAACAAAACTAAAAATGGTCAAATAAGTTCAATTTATCAGTAAGTGTTTCACGTGTTTTCTTTTTATCCAACGTAGAAAATGGGTCATTTCCACTACTGAATAAATATTTATCCTACAACTTACTAAACGTGTTTAAGAAAAAGTGCTGTGTTCGATGACAAACGCTGATTTTCGTTCGTTTCGCTCACTCAATCAGCGCAAACATTTCCTCAGAATCGTGACTTGAATCAATGTAACCACTAAGAACCACACATCGCTTAACACTCCACTTCACTTTGGTACCACTCCACTTTTACATGGGTTTTCTTGTTTAACTTTTTTAAAGAATTTTTTTTAAGTCCTGCTCAATACAGATTTTTCCATCGGCTTCTTGTCACTTCCTTTTGTGATGACCCCTCACGTGGCAAAACAGCTGCAGAACGTCAAGTAACAACGCCACGGTTTGAATGCAAGTTAGGCATACTCAAAACAGTAACTCTTATTCAAACCCGCTCGTGTTTTAGCTTAAATAAGGAAGGAATCCGCATATGACTTTATGTAAACACTAATGGTGGAATATTGCTGTTTGAAATAATACAGATGCAGACGTAAAAATATTCTTGGCACCAATAAATATTATAAATAAATAAATAAATATTCTGCTGTCAATATATTTTCAACAGGTAATTTAGTATTTAGCTTTTAATTATTTTCTGCCTTTGTGTTACTGCTAAACGATTGTTCTCTTGTCCTGGATTGTCGTTTATAGAATTTCAATGAACAACTCCAAGTTTAAAACGGGTCATAAAATAGTACTGCGAAAAGCTACGCGTCTTTACTGATTCTTACTGAGAATAACAATTTAGTGACTCGCTCCTCGTTGCCAAGAGATAATTGTTGATGGACGTTCCAGGTAATTTCGAAAAAAAATTGGCAACAATTATGACGTCGTGTATTGTTGAGGCATTGTTGGGTGATTGTTGACGATTGTTTCAAATGGTCATTTTTCGGTTATTTATGACCCAGCACGGACTTTAAAAATACGCCTACACAACGAACGGGTTATTTTTCCTTTCTTTTGACAAACTTCTCATATTTGTAGCCTTCTACTTACAGAGGAGATGATGATCATCCCCAACCAACCAAGCACCCAAGAATAAACCGTATATTTTTAATGAGGAGAGACTAGTGGAGTCGCTCGCTTCGCTCGCTCATCCTCCGTGTCTCGCTGCGCTCGAGGAGATGTCTTGTTGTAACTCATATGGTGCTGAAAGAAACTCTTAGCAAATATTGTCAAACAAGTGTTCAAGGAAGTGATCCGAATGATGTGCGCGTTTTTCTTTGTGCACAGTTCATAATACATATGATAAACAAAACTAAAAATGGTCAATAAGTTCAATGTAGCAGTAGTGTTTCACGTGTTTTCTTTTATCCAACGTAGTAAGTAAGTCATTTCCACAACTGAATAAATATTCATCCTACAACTTACTAAAAGTGTTTAAGAAAAAGTGCTGTTTCTGATGACAAAGGCTGATTTTCGTTCGCTTCGCTCACTCAATAAGCGCAACCTCAGAAACGTGAACACCACCACAGCCAACCACCATGAACCACACATCAACAGAACACGCCACGGTTTTTATTTTAAACAAAACTAAAAATAGTCAAATAATGTAATTCCAGAGTTGTAACATTAACATTCATTATCTATACCTGTTAAACTTTGGGGTGGGGGAGGGGGGATTGAGGCTTAATGGCGCGTAAACTTTGAGGCTGGGGCCAATGACCTTTTATCCAACGTAGAAAGTCGGTCATTTTCACTATGAATGAATATTTATCCATATTTATTTATATGAGTATTAAATATTACTTACTAAATGTATGTAGGAAAAAGTGGTGTTTCGCTTCGCTCACTCAATCAGCGCAAACATTACCTCAGAATCGTGACTGGAAGCAATATAACCACTAAGAACCACACATCACTTGCAATTTTTGGTAGCACTACGCTCTACATGGGTTTTCTTGTTTCACTTATTTTAAGAATTGTTTTCTTTACGTCCTGCTCAGTACAGCTTTGTCTATCGCTTCTTATCACTTCTCTTTCTCTACTTTCGGTAGCAATGTTCTAGTTTTCATTTAACGTGTAAAGTATTATTCGATGCGATTAAAATGGCGAATGTTTTGGTGTGTTGATATCACTCCTTTGAAGGGCCGAACCATTCGGAACTTGGCGGCCCCTTTTACCAGTTTTGGTTTTTGATATGATATCACTCTTTTTTTTTAATTGTGTATATACTCAACTCCACTACCGTGCAGATGAGCAACAAAGTGCCACGACAACAAGAAATTCATTTTCAACAATTTGCTACTACCTTTTGCTTATCGGCCGAACTATTCTCAACTTAGTCACCTCTTTATTGGCTTTTGGTTTAGTTTTAATTTTGTTGCAATTTGTTGTATTTAGTTAGTTTTGGTGTGTTGATATCACTCCTTTGGAGGGCCGAACCACTCTCAAGTTGGTGGCCTCCTTACCAGTTTTTGGCTTTGTTTATTTTGCTTTGTTTTTACAATTGTTTTTTTTTTTCGTGAATTGGACGTGAAATCAATTTCTTTGCAACGTTGTTTAGATTTATAGTGATACACTAGTGTGTGCCTAGGCACGTACGCCAGCATACACGTTTTTATTGCCGAACTTTGGCCGTCCAATGATAGACGATGCCGACAATACTAACAATGGTTATAATAATATTTTCGTACTTACGCGCCTTCCCACGCCATCCCTGTTACGCCCCCAGGCTCCAAACCATAAAAGGTACGCAGTTCGTATTGTAGTGCACCCATTCGTCCAATTTCATAGATGGAAGCCTTCCCGTTATCTTGGAATCGATGAATAATCACCCTATGGGATTTAACATGGGGATGAGCGGGCTAGCGAGCTAGCTAGCTAGCTAGTTAGTAACATATTTTCAACGTTATTGAGGGGCAGATTTTGCATTGAAAGCAGCATAGCTGGCATTCAAACACGAGTTAATGTTCGTCATGTGGGTCATTGCTCTGGATTTCAACACAATTTAAGCTTTTGTACCGCATTATTTTTCCCCAAGTACCTGAAATATGCCCAACTATGCTTCAAGATATAAGACTCTTACGCAATGGCGTCGCGCTACAATGGTTTACAACCTCGACAATTGAATTGATGTGATGTTTATTATGATGTTTGATGCCTAACTTGGCGCGACACACTAGCGTGTGTCTAGATATATGAGCATGGCGACCACTAGACACGTTGTGTATTTACAGCAAAGGGAGTTTGGCTGTTTTCAGCCATATGAGGATAAATAACAATGCGACAGAAAAGGCTGAAACTTGTTTAATCGGGAGACTGGTCGCCTGACAACATAAAAGTCACTATTAAGGACACAGCTTACCGTTTTCTTGTTGACAAAACGACGTGAATAACTTTGATATTTGCCTAATTACTTACTACTGGTAACGCCTTTTTTGTATAACGAAAATAAATTCTTCCATGCGGTGAATAAAGCTGGTTCTTAGCTCATTTTATAGGGATTGCTACTGAGATGTGCCCTTTTCATATGAACCTTGCTAATTGGTCAAGTGGTTCAGGGGTTAGGGAGCTCCAAATGACCAAATTGATTGTTTTAAACATTGTTATTATGCAACAATGCCAAACTGAACATAAATAAATCCATTCGTCTTCATTACTAATATGAAATGCTATCATATAAAAAAGGTGACTGCTGTCCTCAAAATGTAACGAAAGCCAACAAAAAAAAAAAAAGGAAATGGACCAGAAAACTAGATTGGTGTTTCCATCGCATAATTACTAAGAAAAACAAATGGATTTCATCAATTTGGACTAAAAACAGCTGATATCTACCCCAAAACAAAACTTGTTAAGGATTCCCGCCAAGCTTTTCGGCCGTGTGAAGTCGTGATATCAAACGCCAAGCTCTTTCGCAAACTAATCCCACCGACTAATACTTCAAACGTTAATTGAAATAATTGAAAATTGCGCAGTAAGCAATTTTCACATATTTCATTTAACCTTCGAACTATTACTCGGTGGTATTAGCTTGGCGAAAGAGCTTGGCGTTTGATATCACGACTTCACACGGCCGAAAAGCTTGGCGGGAATCCTTAACAAGTTTTGTTTTGGGGTAGATAACTGATTTACAGCATCCAATTTGGAGAATTTGTGTACTAAAAATGCGTCCACCTTATATTCTTATAAAAGTCTTTATTTTCATTTGATAAAAGTGCGGTACGTAAATGTA
>JAHWFP010232894.1:0-11867 GCA_023313725.1 Lithobius niger | reverse complement strand
TACTTCTACTGAATTCTTCATAACGCCTTGTGGAACGTCTGCAAAGTAACGCGTATTAGCCTTTAAAAAACGAAACTGAAACCTAGTAATACAGCGCACCAACAAACTGGATTCGCCCATGAATAAAATATTAATACTTACAGTTGTTCATAAACAGGGCCGTTCGTAGAAAGCTAGTGCAGCCACACTGTATGCAGGGACTGAGCTGTGCACAGTAATGTGCAGCAGCGTGAACTGACCCTTTTGTTAGCACTCACCATTTACTAATTTGTACTCGCCATCCATCCTGCATGATGCAATGTTTTTCAAATTTAATGCATTTACGAAATTGTGTAACTTTCTTGCAGCCCAGTATTAATGCAGAAGCAGCTACTTTTAGCCTAGTCCTTGTAAATCAGAGCGTAACGCTGCAAACCATTCATCTCTAGCTTACATGGTTGCCAAGGTATCAGTATTTGAGCGTCAATCTCGATTGCCAGCAGCAAAACAGAAGTCGCCGCTTCAAAATAGAAATCGCCACTTCATCAGTTGGCTATTTGATGATGTTCTCCGACAATGATGCTGCACCATTGCAGCAGACGGCTCCCACTAATACGTATTCCTCGTCGTACTGCCTGGCTACAGCCCCGACTCGACACCGCAGTCATGACCCTTACTACGTGTCGGGCTTGGACTTACTCAGGGACGAAGCGGAGTGCTTGCGAATCGCGCTCCTTCCCAATGCAGAGGACCAGGGTAATGCTCACCACTCGCCCCTGGAGGTAACTGACATCCTGCAAGCGTCATAACTTTAGTCGGTGACTGGTGCTACGCATGTTCCCTACTGCCGTGATGCCCTTACATCCAAATCGAGACGAGCAAGACATTCTAGTTTCGGTCTTCATCACCGTTTGCATGACATTTACCTTCCTCTCTACTAACCAACTGCCCAGTTAATTTCATTGCTGCTTTTGCATTAGGTCCCAGTTATGTTCCTTTTTTTTTTAAGTTAGACAACGTATTGATTGTATTTATCGTAAATCGTGCATTAAACGCCCATGGGCTTATGCAGTTAATTTGGCTAAAACCGGGATTGGGCGTTAAAACGGGCGTAATCAATTTTCTTACTTCTGTCCAGGAAGGGAATTTTCTCTATTACGTAAACGTCTGTTATAATGTGATCGTTCACGTACGTAGTTTTGATCCAATATTGCATTGACACAATGTCTGTGTATTCATTTATTTACAAATTTATGAATCCAAAATCCAAAATCCAACATCATTAGCAGTCAGAACTAAGTTCTAACCACACAAACCTTCGGTAACATCAGCGCGATTCACAATCACGAATTTCGACATGGTGCCATTCAATCATTCACGCATATGATCTGGATTCAGCCGAGCGAAACGTGATGCCTATACCTACTAACCTGCCAGGACCTCCAAAGTGGGGCCCTGGCCGTATTCAGAATAAGAAGTTATACTTGCACTTGCAACGTGGGACGACAACTGGGTTTCTCTTACGTCTTTCGTAGTAGGGGTTATTTTTTCCATACTGGGGCAAAACTAGGTATTGGGTTATTTGAGCAATCCTGGATATTTATTCTTTTCAAAGCATTTCATCATGGGATATACTTGATCTGCTTTCG
The DNA here is from genome assembly GCA_023313725.1 of Lithobius niger. Lineage (NCBI taxonomy): Eukaryota > Metazoa > Arthropoda > Chilopoda > Lithobiomorpha > Lithobiidae > Lithobius > Lithobius niger. The sequence goes on along the minus strand of JAHWFP010232894.1, from coordinate 10,239 downwards.
TTATGTCTTGTAACATATTCAGATTTATTTTGTCTAATTTATTTCGTCTTCAGTTTAAATTTTGGGGTGACGTGACTGTTCTGTAATTAGATATACAGACCATCCCTGTTAGACAGATGGTCTGTATAAACATTGTCCAAATTGCATCTGTATTAGTACATCAGTTATCTTGTGCACTTTCATTCTTACTCACAGCGAACTCTTGTCTTCTGAATGCTTGTTTTTCGTGCTTCAACATGGTGTAACTCGTTGAATCATAACCGAGCCTCAACTATAAAGGGAGGCTTGGTCGCGAGTCAACGAGTTACACATCAAGTGTCGAACGGACAATCTGGAGACTTTAACTCGTGTTATGCAGTACGGTATACGGATATTTGCCGTCACTTGTACGCTTTGGTGGTGTACTTGAACCCTGGTAAGTTCCGCAGGCCAGTGTAGGGTGGTGCCATAGAAAGTGACATCATAAAAATAGCCCAAAGGCCCGAATTCACCGTTGCCATTGCCATTCAGTTCATGTCTGGATAGGCTTGACTATAGTCATTCCGTTCCAGAATCCGCCGACAGTCAACCAATTAGCCATTAATATTGGGTTGAAGCACTCATACATCACTGCAACATGGTGATGAATCTGGCAGAATGTTGTAAGCCGATCATTATCGAAACAGTTGAATTCCTTTGGTACTATGACATAAAGGGAAAAGAATAAAGACACAGGGGAGTAAAGCTAATTTGTGGAAAGAGGTCACTAACTAATTACCACATGTGGAAGCTTACAACCACATGTGGAAATAGCTCTTGAGGTGGTGCTTTGGAATGTTGGAGCGATGCGATTGCACACGGATTTCGTTGCGAGGTGTGTGCGGATGTGTGTGTTTTGGAGTTTCAAGCTTGAACGAGATGCTGCGTTTGCATGCAAAATTAAGAATAGATTCCTTAAACGGTTGTGAGAAAATCTGAACGATTGCTGTCACGAATTATTTTTTGTTTTCTGAGTGTTGCGTGCAAGGGGTTTGTGTTACTCTGTTTGCTACTCGATTGGCTAGCTCCAGCGGCAGATGGGTTAAAAAGGGCCATTTTGACAGCGTCTAGCGAACGGTATGGTAACGGTGAATGGCAATGGCACATGCTCTCACTGCAAATGGCTTGTCCTTGGAGCTAACCAATCCTGCAACCGACAGATCAACACAAACCCTTCACACTTGTCACTAACGACTAGAAAATGGGAGATGATTTTTGGAAGCAGTCGGTTAAACTTTCGTACATCCAAGTGCAATTTCTGTTTTGTTTTTGCGAGCAAACGCAGTGTCTCATTCAAGCTGAAACCGAAAAAAAACCCACACGCCTCACGATGAAACGGTATTCAAAAACACCGCCTCGAGACATGGAAGTTTTCATACGCAGCAATGAGTTACCAGGTAATTGGTAGTGATCTCCTTTCATGAAGTAGTTTTATTCTCCGTATGTGGCGTAAAGCTAGATTCGTTTCCTTATGTCATACACCCAAAGGAATCGTGTATGTATCGAAAATGATCGGCTCGAGATGTTCGGCCAAATCCAGCGGTGTGACATATATGCAGTCAACCCCAGTTCGTTGTCTGATTTGGCCGACCATTGAGAGCTTCTGGAGACAGAGGCACGAAAATGAAGCTAGCCAGACATGAACGAAACGGCAATGGAGGCCAGGAATACGGGCCCTTGAGCTGTTTTTATGATGTTACTTCCACTGGCACTCATACATGTAAAATCTTCCGGAAGGTTCGCGGGCTAGAGGAATGGTCAAGGAAGAAAATTACACATTAAATTTTGTGTTTGAAGCTAGCTACCGTATGAGCTGTCTGAATGAGTATTGAGTTGGTTACTGGGACGCTGTGGGGTGGTTACTGGGAAGCTTTGGATTGGTTTCCAGAACACTTTAGGTTGGTTACAATGATGCTTTGGGTTGGTTCCTAGGACACTTTGTGTTGGTTTCTGGGACACTTTGGGTTGGTTACGATGACGCTTTGTGTTGGTTACCAGGACACTTTGGATTGGTTACAGGAATGCTTTAGGTTGGTTACTGGGACACTTTGTGTTGGTTTCTGGGACACTTTGGGTTGGTTACTAGGATGCTTTGTGTTGGTTACCAGGACACTTTGGATTGGTTACAGGAGTGCTTTTGGTTGGTTACTGGGACACTTTGTGTTGGTTTCTGGGACACTTTGGGTTGGTTACTAGGATGCTTTGTGTTGGTTACCAGGACACTTTGGCTTGGTTACAGGAATGCTTTTGGTTGGTTACTGGGACACTTTGTGTTGTTTTCTGGGACACTTTGGCTTGGTTACCGGGACACCATGGAATATTTCCCATACACGCTGGATCGCTGGTACCTTTTGCTGTTCATGTTCAGCCGCTGTCGGAATGGCTCTAAACGCAAGCTAGACAGTGTAATCAGCTACCGCTGTACAACCAAAACCAACTAAACTGGACCTGAACAGCGTTATTGTCAGACTGCTACCTGTCTTAGACGGTTAGAGGTGTGCGCAGCGTCGTCAAGGTTAATTGTAGGTTCATTCACACAGTATCTGTCTTGAATGCCAAACAACATCAGAGTAACAATAAATCTCAACAAATACAAATCAGTGGTTCCTAACAGTTATCTTAGCTAGGAGTCAAATAGATGGATGCTGTTGTGACTCATACTTGCTGATGGAACACGGAAGGACAAGAGTGTCGGTTTCAATTCTGGGTTGCAGTAGCCGCGTACGCGATATAGCTGCTCCATCTGGCGTTAGCACAGCGTGCTAATACACACTTTGTTTTGCTCCTCCTATTGCCTGCTGCCTTTTTGGCGAGTAAGGGTAAATTTAAGTCGCCACCTGTTGATTTTCGTCCGCCAAATGCAGAGTGGCGACCGACATTGGAGACAGGGTTGGCATGGTATTTACTAGGGGTGGTTTTTACCAGGTTTTTACCGCCCCGGGAAAAAACTACTTTTTCCCAGTTTATCCCAGTTAACGATGTTAACGTGTAAAATGTAATTATATTAGTTTTAAAAATTAAATAGTGTTAAATGTAATTAAAAGTGTCTTCAATTCAAAAGATTAGATTCAAAATATGTTTGCTAAAGCAACGTTTACATAGGAAAATGAATGTAATTGTGTGTTACGAGTACAACAATTATAATTGAAATGCTAAAACTTCTCATAATGAAAGTTTCTATGTTAGTCGTTTCACTACATTCTGTTACTTGAATTTTCGTTTCAAGTAGAATTACTAAGTAATACTATTAAGTGTTGATGAGCAGTTAGGCTCCAAACTCAAAAAAATGAATGTAATGAAAAAATAATTGTAAAAAATAACATTTTCCCCACTTAGCTGGTATTTACCAGGTTTTTACCGGTATTTACCAGTGCCCTGTCCAAAACTAGTTTTTCCCTGGAAATTGCCAACCCTGATTAGAGAGGACTGTAATTTTTTAATTAATTTTCCCTAACACAGAAACAAGAGATAATATCTGAAAAAAAAAATGCAAGTTACTTGAATTTCGGTCGAGAGGCATCTAGTGCCAAGAAATGGTATATTAAAGTGGACATTTTGAATTACTTCTAAAGGTGGCTTGCCTTCGAACGAAAGTTTGTGGCGTCTAGCGCTATCTAGTTCTCTCTAGCGCTTGATCGCTGCAAGCAAAGAGATGCACAAAGAAATGTCTTTCAACACAACAAGCAGGCCACGTGCCTTCTTAATCATTGAGCGAAAATTTGGTACGTCCTCGCGCACATGGAAGAAAGCTGTAACGGTTAAGGATATTACTGCCACTAGATAGCGCCACGGTAGAATATAAAAAATCTACCATGGCGTCATCTGGTGGCAGTAATATCGTTAACCTTCGCAGCTTGCTCCCAGACGCACGAGGGCGTACCAAGTTTTCATTCGGTAGTTAAGAAGGTACACAGCTTGTTGATTGCGTAAAGAAATTTCTTTGTGCATTCGTTTGTTTGATAGACGCATGCAAGTGCTAGACGGAACTCGGTGCTGCCAGCTATACCACACGCCATGGCTGTTTGCTGTGACGTGCATATCACGTGACTGGGCTAGTCCAATCAGACGGCCAAACAGCCGTTGTTCTCGTTCGTCATTGGCTAACTCATGGTGACGTCACGGCGTGGTTTAGCTGCTGCAGAATTTCATTTGGTGGCAACGTGCCTTTAACATTGTATAAAATACAGTATAGTATAGTCGGATGCACAGTGGCAAATTGCACTCCAAAATCACACTTTGCACTCCAGAAGGAACTCTTGGAGTGCAAAATTGCACTCCCAAGTTGAATTTTTCATAACTTTTAAACCGCACAAGCTACAGACTTGCGGTTTGCGGCATTTTAAACAGCTTGAAATTAAATTTCCCGTGTACCATTCCTTCCAAAGACGTTAAAATCCATATTTTACTATACTTTTGGTTAAAGCACGTGTGTAGATTTTTCGTTGAATAGTGATGTTAAGTCAGTTTTAAGCAAAGCGCAGGAAAACAGTACAAATTATTATTGAGACGCTGAATGTTAGAATTTTCAGTGGATATAAAATAGGAGACCACAGTGTTGGTTTACATTTTGATTTTGCACTCCAAAGACATTTTTTGCACCCCAGTGACAGATTTGGGGTGCAAATTTGCACCCGGTCCAAAACTTGGAAATTCGACCCCTTGACTATACTGCGGCTTGCAGGTATTATTTTTCCATTCAGCGGATTAAAACGGACCAGGGGCCCTAGTCTCGAGTTGGCGCTTTTCAAATCGCATGCGGTTTTGACCAAAAGGAATGCCAAAATCATGGCTCTTCCATTCTATCGCACGTGAATTTTGATAAAACCGCATGCGATTTGAAAACGATCAAGTCGAGACTAGGCCCCCAGAGTATTGTATCTAAACGTAAAGCGCTGTAGGACATTGGACTTATCATTACTACCAGAACTTCATTAGTCAACAATCCATATAGATGAAGGATTGAAATGTCGTCCACATTTGCATTTTTTAATGACGTTGATCGTTCGTATTTGTTAGTGTGTTCTACAATTCGTTTTTTTTTTTGTTTTGTTTGTCTTCCTTCTAAGACTTAATGAAGCCACGCAAAACCGGAATAAACATAACCAGTTTTTGATGTGACCTTAAACCGTACATCAAAACAAACATGTGTCTTATCACGACTTGTGATCTCCTAGTTTTTCCTGGTCACATATCGGACCAGACTCTATACTTCCTAGGGCAAGCACTTCCGATAATAATAGGTCTAACTCGAGTTGTAAATAGTATATATTTAGAACGAACACTTACGATATCACGGTCAAATAAGCTTCGACGTATTCAAGAGCGTAGCCATGTTTTTTTTTATCTTTTACGGAGCTGCTGAAATAGGTTACGTTGTTAACGCGATCGTTTCGTATCTATAATGATCTGTAATAAAAAAGCCGTTGGGTGTAAAGTTTGTTTGCATCGTAAATTTTATTATTTTTAATTGGCGACGATAAAGGGTTCACGGTTTGTTTAGGTTCACTTTTTTTTTTAAGCGAGATTTTGAAATGAATGAGATGGCCTTCCCGCTACATCCTGGTTACGATTGCCAATCTTGGTAACATACAGTTTAGGAAGAAGATGGAGGTAACCTTAGTTCAAGATAAGCTCTTGCAATTTTGAGCACTTGTTGATAAGTAATTATGGGTTTAATTGCGGGTTCACACGGGGTTTTGAAAAACCTGGAAAAGTCCCGAAAAATGCATGGCTGATCTGGGATCTGCTGAGGGGGAAAGGAGATGTAAGTAAGGTTTTTTTTAATCGTTTTAAGAGGAAGAGGTGGGGGTCTGGGGTTTAAACAAAAAGTGCGGTATCCAAAAGTGCGGTAATGGTCATCGTGGCTAAGCGGTAAGAGAGCTCAGCCTGGTTGCTGGAGGTTTGCGGATCTGGTCGAACCCCTGGAAAGGGGACCTTGGCAAAGTCTCCGCCAGGGCTGTAGGCCAGGGTAGTGTGAGAGGATACCACGCTCTTTCAGCAGCTATGGGATGTATTCTGGCTAATTCTGGACAATCTTTCGGCCCCAACGATGATCGGAGGTTTCCCGGATCGAATCCCCGGGCTGGCTCCTCCCTTTACCAGATTTCTTCTTCTCTAAAAAAATATGGTAATGTTCAAAATTGAGCCAGTTCAGCCATACAAGCATAATTGCTTTGGCTGACATATGGCTTGTAAAATTTATTTTAAAAAAAAATGGAATTTTTTTTTGGCCCGAATGTTAAAACCGTTCTTAACCAGATCCGAGTCGACTGGAAGTGCAGGAAAGGGGGAGGGGAAGGGTAACAACTGCTTTCCCATTTGAAAAGAGGATTATTAAAAAAAAAAAGCACCTGTATTTTCAAAATACATTATGATAATTTTATTTAATTTTGACTTACGTCGCCATCCTCTTACATTTTCCTTTGGTTCACAGTCACAGCTCTCAAGAAAGCGCACTAGAATTGTTTTACTGAAAACTAAATTGTTCCAATTCACTACTATAGTGTCCGCATCCTATCTTGAGTTCACCCCAGAAAAAACGCAGATAATCAGTTGTATGTTTTTGGTAAGAGAGCGCCTTGTTGATATCCAAGACGGTTACAAAAACAATGGCGGCCGTCGATTAAAGCCGTCCCCTCCAGGAAGACGTAGCCGCTCGCAAAATTCCTGAAGGACTCAAGATACGCCGCGTAAATTTTTATTTTACGTGAAAACATTTTTTAAGCTTTACACCATTTATTGCATAAAGTTAAACTGTAGTATTTTCAAGGGAGGATGGGAAGTGGGGGGGGCCCCCCCCCCGTAAAATGACCATTTGCAGCCTTTTAAATAATTGCTTAGCCCGGCACTATTCTCCCAGATGAGTTAAGTATTTATTTAATATCAAATATTAAACTTTTAATTAGTAAAGGCGAGGCGGCAGCCTTTATTGTAAGGTTTTACCTCAACCTCCCATTTTAAAGCCGAAATTTCGGTGCTTAATTTCTCCACTGTCTTTCAATATTTGCCACTCATATTTAGTATATGACCTTTGTTGGACTTGGTGAACGTGTGTACGAACTTTTATTAATTTCCGATTTGACACATCGGAGATCTGGAATCGTGATTTTCATTTTTGGCTTGTTGTTGTTGACACGACACGTTTCTGCTACGTTCTCTGCAGATGAAACTGTTTGTCCTATAAAGCTGGTTCTTAGTTCATTTTACAGGTATTGCTCTGTAGATGTGACCATTTCATAAGACCGTTTCTAATTGGCCAAGTGGTTCAGAGGTTACAGAGCTCTAAACGACCAGATTGATTGTTTTAAACATTGTTATTATTCAACAATGCCAAACAACAAACGCCAGCTGCAAGACGTAAACAGGAGATCATTGTTTATTTTATTTAGAGAGCATATGGCCTAGTACACCATGAGCTCTCTCTACCTAGTCTACTTAAAAAACTATCTATAGTGTCCGCGGCCTATCTTGAGTTCTCCGCAGAACGAACACAGATAATCGATTGTACGTTTTCAGTAGCAGATTGCCTTGTTGCTATCCAAGATGGTTACAAAAACAATGGCGGCCATCGATTAAAGCCACCCCACCCAGGAAGACGTAGCCGCTCACAAAATACTTGCAGGACTCAAGATACACCGCCCACACGATAGGGTTACAATCCGTCTATTCAATTCTGAACGTTACACACAGCAGCACACGCACCTATGACACTGGAGATTAATAAAATGCTAACAATGTTGGTAAGCCAACAATTAACCCGCACGTGAAGATGAAGCATTATCCTTATTAACAACTGATTTATATAATGATTTCACATAACCTCCCGTGTTAAAGCTAAACTGTACGTTGCCCATTTGGCTTGCCGCCCTATATTACAAGTAACGTTCATCCGACAAACCAAAAGAGAGACCTGCACAAATGAGCGAGCGAAGCGAGAAATGCAGTGCATTTGCAATGAGGACAGAAAACCAACTTGGTATGTCTCACGAATTAGAAAACAAAAACGAGCTCGTTTGATGTTTAAGGTAAGGTTTGATCCGAAGCCAAAACAGCAAAGTAACAAAGGCCCCAAAGGTCTATTTCCTTACCGTTAGTCGTTCCCTTGCTAAAAATCCGTTTTAAAATGTGGCGCCTAGGAGATTTTCTGTTGAATACTGGGGAACTTTGTTTACGTTCTTCCTGAACGTATATGATGCTTTGCGCACCTACAATGACCTTGAAGTTTTATCTGTGTATGCGCAGTACTAATTTTAATCCTCTGCTAATAATTACTAGGAGATCAAAAATCTAAAAAAAACTAATGCAGTAAAAATTAAAATTGATTATTCCAATAGATCGCCGAAGCAAAATTATAAGACACTAGCCTAGAAAGTCATAAAGTGTGATGTTAAAATACGAAAATCATTCCGGTTTGTGACGACACAATCTTTTAACTTGATTATGTCTCGTGTACTATTCCCAAAGCCAACCGAGACAGCAGCTACGCGAGGAACGCAGCTACCACCCCAGCCGACCTTGGGACTGTAAATGCGCGGATGGCGAGCTGCGCGTAGCTGTTATAAGGCACGCGGAATGTTATAAGGCAGGCCGGGTGTCCCTTTAAGGAGTCTGAATTATTTAATATGTAGTTTTTACGATTTTTCACCGATGTCGTTTAGCCAAGTAGAATGAACCAATCAGACCTATCGTGTTTGTAAAAACTGTAAAAACGTGTGAATACAGCAGTAAGGTTTCACGTGGACTAAACAGTACAGGAACACTGCGGTATGTAAAACCTTACAGGAAATTTCATTTGTGTTACTTTGCTGTTTTGACTTCGAATTAGTTAAACCTTACCTTACACATCAAACGAGTTCGTTTTTGTTTTCTAATAGTTTTATGCATCTACAACAGTTCGTTCATTTGTTTCGTATGGTTTTTTTTCTTTCCGCGTTTGCAATTTCTTCGATATCTTCAAGATCCATCAGGTTTTTTTTTTTTCATTCTCTTCCACCAGCTAGAAAGAAAGAAATTTCTTCTGGAAGAGTACCTACGCTGCTCTCCCCCCTTTTAAATAACGAAGAACAGTGGCACAGTTTGCATTGCACTTTATCTACCTTCCAAAATTAAGTTAGCAGTAGATGGAGTTGCGAAACTTTTATTTTTTCTTTTAGACAGGGAGGGGTTGTGGGGGGGGGGGGGGATATACGCACACAATGCTTACCTGACTAGATCCGCCCCTGCACGATTGATCTCGTCATACAAACAGGAAATTAAATTTCCGATGTTTTGACAGTAGGCCTATATCAGCATTAATGCTGTAGGTTGCAACATAAATACATTTTCATCAAGACACACGCTAGTGTGTCGCCCGCCAAGATAAAACGATAACATCCAGATAATATGTATATATGAGCATGGCGACCACTAGACACGTTGTGTCTCTACAGCAAAGGTAGGTTGGTTGTTTTCAGCCATCTGAGGTCTGAGGATAAATAACTATGCGACAGAAAAGGCTGAAACTTGTTTAATCGAGAGACTTTGGTCTTCTGACAACATAAAAGTCACTATTAAGGACACAGCTTACCGTTTTCTTGTTGAAAAAACGATGTGAATAAAAGTTAAAATTTGCGTAATTACTACTAACTACTGGTAACGCTTTTTTGTATCACGAAAATAAATTCTTCCATGCGGTGAATAAAGCTGGTTCTTAGCTCATTTTACAGGTATTGATCTGGAGATGTGCCCTTTTCATATGGCTTCTTCTGATTGGTCAAGTGGTTCAGGGGTTAGAGCCCCAAACGACCAAATTGATTGTTTTACATTGTTTTAAACATTGTTTTTATGCAACAATGCCAAACTGACCTATAAACAAATTCGTGCGTTTGCAAGGAGATACTGTAGTTCTAATAAAAATGCTAATCAAATGAAAAAAGGTGACTGCTGTCCTCAAAATCTAACGAAACCAAAGAAGAAAAAGAAATGGACCAGAAAACTAGGTTGGCGTTTCCATTTCATAATTACTAAGAAAAAAATGGATTTCATCAATTTCGACCAAAAAAATCTGATATCTACCCCAAAACAAAACTTGTTAAGGATTCCCCCCAAGCTTTTCGGCCGTGTGAAGTCGTGATATCAAACGCCAAGCTCTTTCGCCAAGCTAATCCCACCGACTAATACTTCAAACGTTAAATGAAATAATTGAAAATTGCGCAGTAAGCAATTTTCATATATTTAATTTAA
>JAHWFP010232889.1:961-21697 GCA_023313725.1 Lithobius niger | reverse complement strand
CCCCCCCCCCCCCCCCCTCACACACGCACATTTTCGGGCCATATTATTTTCATATGATATATTTCTATCCCGTCATAACGCACCGGTCATTATTTATGGACGGGGGAAGGGCGGAGGAAATGAAGACGTGACCACCAAATTTTTGTTGACCCTCCCTTCGAGACCCTGAAAACATCTTGACTGCCCCCACTCGAGGTCCAAAAATAATGTGACCCCCCCCCCCCCCAAACAAAACTGCGCTTTTCGTATACCCAATGAGACTGTCTGCAGGTGGTTCCTGTAGCCAAGATTAGTGCTGTAGCGAAAATAAGTAAAGTAGCTCTCTACACCGACAGTTACCATTAGATGTAGAGAAACGTGTCTCGTTTTTAACGAAAAGATGTGTTGGATTAAAAATGTTCTGTAAAATGTTCCTTACACCCATCTTTTATCAAGATTCATACAATCAGTATGGTGAACACACTGTTTACTTGTATGCCTTAAGGAAAATTGGAAATTAGCCAACAGCGAAAATCATACACTAGAAATAACTCAGTTCAGTAAGCCACCTTTATGCACTTAACGTTTCGTCGGAGTGGCATGACCCGGATTCGAACCGGCTACCCAGTTCGCCCTCAGATCACTTGCATAGCGCCTTAAACGTTTGGACATATCCTCTACTGCAAGTGATATGGGGGCGAACTGAGTAGCCGGTTCGAATCCGGATCATGCCTCTCCGACGAAACGTAAGTGCATAAAGGTGGCTCACTGAACTACGTTATTTCTAGTGTACGATTTTTGCTGTTAGCTAATTTCCAATTTTCCGTAATATTATTTACTGCGATTTATGTCTATTTATTTATACTTGTATGCCCACATCCGTGACATAGTTAGGACCTGAAAGACCTAAGAAGTAAAAAAAAAAAAACCAGGTGCCAAGGCTCTTATACGAAGTTATTTGTAAAAACTATACCTGCTATAGTACTAAAAGCCTCAAAATCTTGTAACACTGACATCATGGAGGGTCTGGGGGGTTTGCCTTCCCTCCCCCCCCCCCACCCAAGAAGCTAAGGCGTTTTTAGAAATTTGGCTGCTGAAAGTGCCATTTTTTAGGTCCAAAAATGACTTTTCTTCCAGTTGGTTAGTGTAGTCCAGTTGTCAAGTTGGTCCTCACCCTCTTGACGGGACCTGAAAAATGTATGATCCCCTCGAGAGGATTCAAAAACTTCATGACCCCCCCCCCCTCCCCCGGCGATAAATAATAACCGGTCCCTAATAGCCGGGTGCAGCAACAGCATCTACTGTTCTGTGTCGTTTTCAATCGATGTTCATCCGTGCATAAACTTATAAACTAAAACATAATTTTTTTCTGGATTTATGTGTTGTGTTGACTGTTGACGGGTCATATTGTGTTGTGGTGATCGGTGGTGTGTTGTTGTTAAATAATAAATATGTCGATATTTTTCCGGGGGGGGGGGGGGGGGGGGGGGGGGGGGGGGGGGGGGGGGGGGGGGGGGGGGGGGGGGGGGGCCGTAGGCACCACTGACGAATGCAATACGCCTATCTTCGCCATTTTTCATGGAGTAGGATTTTGGCATCTCCAGATGAAAACGCACGTTTCATAACATGCAGCCGGTTCGAAGAATTTTTTACTACGTAACTGCAATGTACGGTTTGTTTAAGAGAGGACGTAAACCAAACTCCCAAACTTTTCAACATGGTTACATCTGGTAGTGCAGTATTGTCGATGTCGTACGTCTGGTGCCTGTTCTTGTACCCAATATGAAAAGTTGTACATTTTGCATTTGCAAGGGGCAGTTGCCATTTGGTTGACCATTCATGTAAGTTTATTTCTTTTTGGAGGTTGGCTGAATGTGTTTCGTTTAATATTGGTGTGTGGATAGGCTAGTTAAGGAAGGTACCCAAAAACCTGTAGATTCTAGCCCCTGGGCTACCCCCACGGTTTTAGTTTTTAAGCCTGATGGTAGTGTCTGGATTGCAGGTGATAACTTCGCCGCTGTAAATCCATAGCTTGAAATCAATACCATCCAGTACCTAGAGCTGAAGATTTGTGCAGTAAATTGGCGGGGTGTGACACATTTTCAATAATAGGCTTAGGCAATGCTTTTCTGTAAATTGAGCTAGACGAGGCCTCTAAAGCACCTTTAACAATTAACACTTGTATGGGGTTGTTTCAGTGGCTAAATTTCCGTTTGGCCTTGCAAATAGCCCTGGAATTGTTCAGAAATATGGAGATACGCGATGTGAAGCAGGAAAAGGAGCTTATATCGAGCTTCTATCAAGCTTATATCCACGGTAACTTTTAAACCCATTATGTGTGACTACTGCCACACACAAGCAACGTGCTTCATTGTGGGTTGTCTTGTTTGCCATAATAAATGTATGACTAAAAAATATGCAATTCGTGAGGGAATCAACAGTGTTCTCGAGTGGAGTTCGATGTGGCAATTACCCCTTTCTTCACACAAGTGTCAGGTTTTGCATATCGGTTGTCAGGGCTCCTTCAGCCAGTATCTACTTAAGGACCTTACCATTCCGGGGGTATCTGAGGTAAATGACCTTGGGGTACTCATCACCTCGAACTTTTAAGTCGTCTGACCACTGTAACAAGATCGTTTCTAAGGCTTATCGCGATTGTTGAGCGTTGTTTCACGTCAGGCAACCTTAAGGTTAAAAATTGGGCTTTTAAGGTCTATGGGCGACCTCTGCTGGAGCATGCTAGCCAAGTTTGGTCGCATTACCTCCTTGGGGACATTGACCGAATTGAGTCCGTCCAGCGTCGCTTCACAAAGAAACTGCCTAGCCTTCGCGACCTTTCATATGGTGAGCGGCTCTTGCAAACCGGGCTTGAGACCCTTTAACTGCGTAGGCTACGTGCTGACCTGCGATTGACTTTTAGGATTGTCCGTGGTCTTTTGCCCATTGACATGCCCTTCTTTGATCTTTGCTTCAGTAGGGTCACAAGAGGCCACTCACTTAAATTGGCGGTTGCCTCGGCTAAGCTGGACTGCAGATTAAACTTCTTTGCTGTCCGGGTTGTCTGCCCATGGAATTCACTGTCGGAGGAAGCAGTTCTGGTGCCCACTGTGGCACATTTTTCCAGTTAGCTGGAGAGACTTCGTCTAAGGGGGTTCCTGAAGCGACCCGAATTTGTCCTCGAGTCGCCCGAATGATACTTCTTTCTCGGTGTTCTACACGTTTTTAATAACTAGGACTTGTGTAAGTGGTTACACCCTTCAAGCTCCTTTCTACCTATGAGTAAGTAGTAGATGTGATTCTGGGTTGTTGAGCTATAATAGTTATTGGTGAAAAAAGTCATGATTACGGAGTATTATACCATGGCTGCAATGATTTGCTCACTCGAGGCAGGCCAGTCATCATAGTTGTGGTATAATGCTCTGTAACTGTGAGTTTCGTACCAACAATTAATTTATACCACGGTGGAGACATCAAGCTAACTCATATTTAATTAAAACGTTTTGTGTTTGTGTTTGTGAAAATTGCTTCAAAGAAATAGGGTAATTAGTATATCAATATGAAAGAATGTAATTCCATTTTAGTTTGTGGAGGGGGAGGTTGGTGTTAGATGGACGAGTCCTTTGGCAGGTTAGCTCAGTTTGTGGAGGGAGGGAGTTGGGTGGGTGGGAGTTAGACAGAGACGTTGTTTGGCTGGAAGCTCAAGTTTCCAACGAAGAATGTGGGGAGTTGTTCGAGCCATTTGGAATCAATTTCAGGTGGCTATCGGGTATTGGTATATTCTAGACATCATCTGGGACATTCTGGCAAGGTAAGTAATTCTTTTTGTACAGTTGTAGTTTGAGAACTGTTTCAACAAATACGGTAATAGGTATATCGGTTTTTGGACGCCATATTTGGTCGCTGGTGTACATGTTTCCGGTCACCTTATCCGGAAGTGTCAAACGTGGGAGTTATAGGCAAAAGTGTGGGGTAACACGATAAGCCACACTTTTTGAGACGACTCACACTTCCGGGCACGATTAATGGGATTTAACCTATAGAAATGTAGCATGACGTTGAGTTAGTGTGACCAAACCCTATTCACTCGCTTTGAAATCTGCGCAACTTTCCATCGAATGCTCGCGTGATCTAACGTGCTGCGCCATCTGTAGGAAGCGACTACGAACTGAATGCCCACACGCGTATTTCCGGGCAAATCCAAGATGGCGGTGACGTACGCTCACTGTGCCTGCTCGAGTGCTTCCCGACAGTACGACAAGCCACACATGCATGATGTCACATTTCATAAATTTCCCAACAAGAAATTATATCCATATCGAGTTTTAAAGTGGGTGAACGCCTGTCAACGACTTGACTTTGCTTTTAACTGGTTCTGTGTTCGCTTAACTTAGTTTGCATTGCATTTTGCGTTGGTTTCTGTTTCGTTTTCAAACCCACTGAAGAAATTAATGTCATCTTGCCTCCGTAACATAATTTGTTCATGTGGTGTTAATGTAATCTTGCCTCCGTAACATAACACCACGGAAATTAACACAATGCTACGTCCACTTTGGTAACTTCGATGTCGCTAAGGTGACAAATTCATAATATTATACATTTCGGTAAAAATCTATGCGTTGACAGTAAAGTTGGTGAAACGCTGGCTGAACCGCCGGTTCAATTACGCTTTATTTAGCTGCGCACTTCTACACGAGGCAGGCGCTGGTCACGTGGCTCAGACGTCAGTTCCGCGTAGCCCACAGTTTGCGATCCCGTGGCAAAAGTGAGAAACTAGGGTCTTTCAACCAGAGTTTTGCACACTGTGCGTGAATGGTAATTCTAGCAAGTGAGTCATCCCGAAACGAAAGTGTAGTTATTAGTCCAAGGTGTGACGTCACCGCCGTGGTATATTGTGATTTATCGCATGGTCCCTGCCTTTCTCAATGCTAAAAACTATCTGCAGTATATCCCACATCACTACACTTTACAGTGCATGTATTCATTCCTCCAAACTATAAAGTGTGGTGGTATGGATGCCATACGCAGTAAAGTGCGGTGGTATCACATGACGTGACTGCGAGGTTATCAACGTAATTTTTACATGAAGTTTCTTTGATGTGCAACAAGATAATACATCAGTCCATTGAATAAAAAAAATCTTTTCTCGTACGTTTTTTTTTTTAAAGAAAATCCTGCCTCAAGATACAAATGACCCCTATCCTTCCCATTCAAATAGTATCGGCCACAAACCTGGCTGCATCAATACAAATTTACGCAAACTTGACGACACACAAATTTGCATAAACAACACAGCTATGAAGGCAAACATTCCCATTTAACCGCAACAATATTGTTTTTCATTTCGAAATTAATTATAGTACCCGGGGTGAATTGTATCGGATTTATGAGCCAAAGGGCGATATCCCTCACATGCCCAATCCGCCCGAACTACGTTTCGATGGGGTCTGGGTCTTCAGCCTCAACGTAATCTTGACGTCATTCTCGCGATTGGCCATGTTCGGGATATCGTCGCTCGGGTGATAAATCCGTCAGTTAGCTGGGATGGTATAACTATTACGTGTTTCCTTACTTGATACAAACAAGAAGCTAACAAAGGGGACGCAGGTAATAAAAAATTGGAAACAAAAATAGTTCGAGAATTACACTTGAGTATAAGCTTAAGTTCGAGAATGGTTCGAGAACAAGGAAAGGTGCGCCCTATAAACTCAATAATTTTTAGCTGTTTAATGCCTTTGAAGTAATTCGAAAGCCAGTTTTCAAACCTTTCAATTACAATAACTGCCACATTTGTCCACTTTACCAATTTTTACTCCTAAATTCAGGGGTTGGGGGCACAGACCCCCCAATGGCTCTCTTCGCTCCCCCCACCCAGCCCACGGGTGTACCACTGCCTGCGACGTAAGGGGAAAAAATAAAGTTGCTTGCAGTTGCCCAGGTTTACTCAATATCTTAGTCTTGGGTGCCCTACCCTCTCCCCCCCCCCCGCCTTTTTCCCCTCTCTGTTTGGTAATTTCAAGTAATTTCGTTAATGGTTGCAGATCACGATCAAGGATCACCAAAGAAAGGATCTCCTTCCAAGGGATCTCCCACTAAAGCATCTCCCACTAAAGGATCTCCCTCCAAGGGATCTCCCACTAAAGGATCACCCTCTAAAGGATCACCCTTAAAAGACCGCCCTACATCAGGGTCACCAACCAAGCCAGCGTACTTCGGCCAGTCTGATGATGAAACTGACGTAGCTCCCACTCCTGTACTGGTATTGATCTCCACCAAGGGAGCTGATCGCGTTGTTCTGGAGTATTTGGCCTTGGGATCGGACCGGTGGGCAGCCAGAGATGTCAGCCTGAATTTAACTATAAATCTTGGTGCTGCTGTAGCCGCTTTCAACGATGTACTCTACTTCTTTGGTATGTTACGCAACTACAATTTTGAATTTTATCAGGAATGTGTTAAGTTGCAAGTTTCGCCTAGTCGGAATAGCTGTTTTTTTTTTGTAAATGTGATGTGACATCAACGCGTTGCATGTGGATAATGATGGAACTGCTAATTGTAATGGTATTTATCGCAAGGTTGGTGTGTTGATCTTTACGTGGTTATAATAAATCCGTTTCCAAGAATCCAGGAGGGCAACTTAAACGAACTCAACAGTGTAATATCTTATCTTAGAAGTCGAACACATTTTACCGTAACCGGAAGTGAAGATGCCATGAAGCTTTCACTTTAGGTACACAATGAACAGAAAAAGTCCACGTGCTGACCTTTGCGTTACCTGATATGTGTTGAATCTGAGTTCAGTTCAACACAGACCTTTTTTTTTTCAATTCCTTGGAAAACGGATCTTTTTTTTTTCAACAGAGTAAAGCCTATTAAAAATGGACATAAAAATACAGCAGTTGCACAACATTTCAGGATTCACTGCATCCCGTTCTTGAGTTCTATTAAAAATGAAGAACTGTTTCCTAGTATTTGAGTTATTAACTTATTAGGCCTATAATTCGAATCAGCAAATACTTCCTGAACACACTTTAGGAATACCTACTGTATCCAGTGTTATAATAGTGAATATTATATTCACACTGGCTTCTGAAATACAGTACCCATTGTTATAACACTGGATACCTTATTGACACATCCAGTTTAGATATGGTATCCACTGTCATAATATTGAATACTTTATTCCTATATCCAGTGTGGACGTATACGCACATTCATGATGCATAGACCGTACGTACCTAGGAAAGTTGAACTCTAGGGCCAGAATACCAAGCATTTTTCACATATCGCAAAAAGTCATCAGAAATTCACCAGTAGAACTTCTGAGGTCTGAACTAACAATTCTCTCTCTGGCATGTATTTGAAGGTGGTACAGTCCCAAACTATCCAGTCCAAACTTTCCAGTTTCAAACTCTCAAGTTCCGAATTATCCAATTCAAAACTATCCCATTCAGAATTACAGTCCAAACTCCCCAGTTCCAACCTATCCAATTCAAAAGTCACCAGTTCCAAACTATAGTCCAAACGCTCCAGTTCCGAACTATCCCGTCCAAACTATCCACTTCAAACTATCCAAATTCAAAATATTCACTTCACAACTCCAGTCCAAACTGTCCAGAACTGTTTGTCTAGTTCAAACTATCCAGTTCCAAACCCCGTCTAAACTATCCAGTTCAAACTATCCAGCTCCAAACTATCCAGTTCCAAACTCCAGTCCAAACTGTCCAATCTAAACAGTGCAGTTTCAAACTATCGAGTCCAAATTATCCAGTTCCAAACTGTCAAGTACGAACTGTCCAGTCCAAACTATCGAGTTCCAAACTATCCAGTCCAAACTAGCCAGTTCCGAAGTTCAGTCCAAACTGACTATTCCAAACTATCCAGTTCCAGACTATCCAATTCCAAGCGATCCAGTTCCAAGCAATCCAGTTCCAAACGTTCCAGTTCAAAATGTCCAGTCCAAACTGTCCAGTCCAAACTATCCAGTTCCAAACCATACATTCCAAACTATCCAGTTCCAAAGTCCAGTCCAAATTATCCAGTCCAAACTATCCGTTCAAAACTATCTAGTTCTAAACTATCTACTTCCAAACCATCCAGCTCAAAACTCCAGCTCGAAACTTAAGCCCATACTATCCAGTCTCAAAGTATCCAGTTCCAAACTCCAGTCCCAAACTATCCAGTTCCAAAGTATCCAGTTCCAAACTACAGTCCAAACTGTCCAGCCAAAATTACAGTCCAACCTATCCAGTCCAATCTACAGTCCAAATTATCCAGCCCAAACTATCCAGTTCCAAACTACAGTCCAAACTATCCAATTCGAAACTATAGTCCAAACTACCCAGTTCCAAACTCCAGTCCAAACTATTCAGTCCTAACTATTCAGTTCTAAACACCAGTCCAAACTATCCAGTCCCAAACTAGTTCCGAAGTCCAGTCCTAACTGACTAGTCCAAACTATCCGGTTCTAAACAATCCAGTTCCAAACTGTCCAATCCAAATTGTCCAGTCCAAACTATCCAGTTCCAAACGATACATTCCAAACTATCCAGTTCCAAAGTCCAGTCCAAATTATCCAGTCCAAACTATCATTTCCCATTTTACCCTAAACTATACTCCAAACTATCCACTCCTAAACTATCCAGTCTCAAATTATCCAAAATTATTTTAAACTATCCAGTCCCAAACTATCCAGGCTTAAGCTATCCACAACTATTGTAAACAATCGAATCCTAATAAACTACCCAAACACTGTCAAGTTCAAAACTATCCTAAACTATTCCAACGTTTCCAGTCCTAACTAGCCCAAACAGTCCAAGGTAATTATTTACAAAAACTACTTTTTACGCTATCGACTTCACCTACCTATAGATTCCATTGGTCGTTACAGTTCAGAAAATCATAATGAAAACATGCGCAAATGCTTATTTTTTTAAATGAATTATTAAAACATGTTAAAACGCTACCCACAGCCATTAGTGAGGCTGACGCCATTCTGCGCGATGAGAGTGCAACAAGAAAACCTGATTTCAACCAGAACATAAAAACGGAAATTACCTCTGGCTGGCCAAGTTATCTCGTTGCGGTTTCTGATATATGTTCAGCTGCAGCGACCTTCATTTACCCTAATTTACATAATTCACGAAAATGTATCTGCAAAATCATCAAATTAGGGTTGAAGGTAGCTATTCACGAAAGTGCTGGTGATTCTTTTCCAATTTATGTGCCTCGCTCGCACTACCGCGGTTGCTGCGGCTAAACATACATCATCAGAAACTGAAACCAAAAACTTGGCCGGCCAGAGAGAATTTACGTTTACTCGTGTTCTGGTCGGAATCAGGTTTTCTTGTTATGCTTTCATCACGCAGAATGGCGTCGGCCTCACTAATGGTTGTGAGTAGCATTTTAACATGTTTTGATCTTTTTTTAAAAAAAAATAAGCCTTTGCGCACGTTTTCATTATGATTTTCTGAACTACAGCGACGAATGTAATCGATAGGTTTGTGAATTAAGTCGATAGCGTGGCAAGTAGTTACTGTAAATAATTACCCAGTCCCAAACTATCCAGTCCCAAACTATCCAAAACTATCCAGTTCTGACCTATCCCGAACAGTCCCAAACTATTCAGTCCAAACTGTACAGTTGCAAACTATCCTAAACTATTCCATACTATCCCAAACGGTCTCAAACTATCCAAAACTGTTCAAAACTATCCAGTCCTAAACTATCTCAACTAGCCCAAACTATCCAGTTTCAAACTATCCAGTCCTAAACTATCTCAACTAGCCCAAACTATCCAGTTTCAAACTATCCTAAACTATTCCAAATTATCTTAAAATATTCCAAACTATCCAGTCCCAAATAGTCCATAAACAGTCCAGAACCTAAATAGTCCCAAACTGTCCTCTCCCAAACATTCCAGTCCCAAACAGTCCCTAAACAGTTCAGTACCTAAACAGTCCTAAACTATCCAGTCCCAAATAGTCCCTAACAGACCCAAACTACCCAGTCTAAACCTATCCCATCCTGTATGTAATGAATATCCATGGTTCATTGTCAGCGTTCAAGCTTGAGCTGGGTCGTCCTATGCATTAATAATACTTACGACGACCTTGTATGCTAACCAACTATGGATATTGTTACGTAGAGGGTGGAATAGGTTTAGGAACTGGGTAGTTTAGGTCTGTTTAAGCACTGGAGTGTTTGGGACTTGATAGTTTGGTAAATGGTAAATGTTCCAACCAAACATTACGTTTACTTTGGTTGTGATTTGGAATTTACCATTTGACAAGCATAAAAACCTGCTAAACGAGTGAAGCCAAAAGGATGAACACGATTTTAAGCCATGGTTCCGTCGTGTAGGAGGGAATGAAAGATACTGCACGTTTTGTGTGTTTAATTTGTAAAGCAGGTCAATGGTTTACATAATTATTAACACTTTCAGGTGGTTCAAATAAATCTGAAGAAAAGGTGGCATTAGGCACTGCTCTTGATGTCCCACACTTGCGCAGTTACCCAACTGCCCCAATGAGAGTAGCCAAAGAAGGAGCCGTTGCTACAGTTCTTGGACAGCAGATATATTGCATTGGGGGCGAAAGGTAGGAAAAACCAGTTTAGCGATGAGTTAACCAATTTCCATTGGCCAGTCAGGCTTAAATGTTAGCTTGCATTAGCGTTAATGACGGGAGGAAGGTTGGGGGGTTGGGGGTAGGGTCCAAAAACGGGAACTATAAAAACCCTTGGAAAAATCTATTTACTCACTATTTTCTTCAAAATTGTTCGTCGTGAAGACATTATTACATTACATAAAGCAAGATAAGTAACTGCGCACTACAAATGAAGTAGTCATCCTTTTTCTTGTAGGGGCGTAAACGGGACATAAATCTCCCCCCCCCCCCCCCAAGAAAAACTATTTATGCCAGCGTTATACAACTGCTCAACAACTGAATCGCGTACCTTCAAATCCGTATCATAACTACAGATAACGATGTGCCTGCGTTTGCTCGTGATTTAGATAAAATTTTTGCTAATAAAGAAGTTGCAAAAACTGGAAAGCTGGAATCTAGTGTCAAGGTTGCCGTGAAGGGTGATAAAATGGAAACGGGTGGAAAGCAGCATTCTAGAGTGAATAAAGACACGAGTGTTGTGACTACAGGTAAAAAGGCTGTTAGTAATGGTGTTAAAAATGTAGCTAAGAAAGTTAGAGGCAGCTTAGGTGTGATGACTGTAGGATAAGTTACTTGTTGGAAATTGAAGCTGATGGGTTAAAGGCAGGGCGTTTGTTTGGTCCTTGGTCGGAGGGGTGTAGGCCAGTAGACGTGATTAACAGAATGGACATTTTGGGGGGAATGGTAGGTTGGGAATGCAACGATCAGCAGCTGATGAAGGAAGGGGGTGTAACTGGCTTGGGGTGCCAGTTAATTTCAGGAAGCAAATTGGTGGTGGTAGGTCTTACAAACCAGGTAATTGCAATGTATTTTTGGGAATGGCACAAAACAATGGTCCTGGCAAACCAGTAGTGGTGGTAACATGGTGGGAGAACTGGAGGTGAGAGGTGGAGTTACAATGGCAGGTTTGATATTGGGGATGAAAGTTTGGGATGCAGGAGGGAAGGTATAAGTCCTAATGAGCAGACAGTTTGTTGAGGATGCTTCGATTGTCCCTCAATCTGCTGGTCACATGAGTGATTTGAATATATGTGTGTGTGCAATGTATGTGGATTGTTTTTTGGTTGGAAAAGTGGATAAGATAAACAAACGTTTTAGTGCTGAGTGTGAAAGAGGGTTTGTCTTACTTGTGTGTTTTTTTTGTTCTCCATTGGTGAACTGGGTAACTTTTTAGCTACAACTGGAGGTTGGTTTGTTTGGTGTGGTGTCTGTTGGTGCAGTGTGTTGAGATTGGTAAGAGTCGAGTTGGAGCGAAGAGAATGTCATTTGAAAGCTTTCTTAGGGTGTGGAGTTTGTATGAGTGGAGGGATTGCTAGTTAAAGAATGAGATCAAGGAAGCTAGGGTGGGTTTTTTGGTGCAACGTATGGTGATATCAGTGAGGCAGACTGGTAAAGAGGTGGCCCTGTTGCAGCAATGTTGTGTAGTGGTGAAGTGTTGTGGGAGGTTGAAGTGCAATGCAGTGTGGTGGAGTGTATGCAAGAGGAAGAAAGTACAGCGGTTGTGAAAGTATTTGTGAAAAACCAGGGGTTGTCCGTAATCCTAGGCCTTGTGTTTTTCAAGCCTGGTGATATAAAATCACTAGTGTGCCGTTTGCTTACCGAAATTTGTTTTGAAAACAATTCTGAAAAAAGGGTTGGAGGTGTAAAGATCGCCTTGTCCCATTCCAAACCTAATTGGAGTAATTTGCCAATTTTCTGTCATAAGCCATCATTAGTGTGTTCGATAAGAATGACGAATTGGTGACATTTATCCATCTGAAGGACTCGGGAAGCAACATTTTACTACGTTCAATCAACAAGAAATGGTAACCAGTTGTTTTGGCGCGAAGCGTATTATTTATTGAGGACTCTTTTGGCGCCAAATATTATTCCGAAGCTACGTCAGCTGGCTTGTTGGATTAATTCGTTTGTTTTGATGTCAATAATTGTTATAATTTGAAGTTGTGGAGGAAGAAGTAAGTCATCATTATTAACAACCTGTTGAGTCGAACCATGAATTAAAAAAAAAAAAACTCATTCTGATAAATGTCGAGTACACGTAGGTAGGTTATTTTATTCGGCAGCAATTTTTTTTCGTTTAGCTGTATGGTCTACGATCTTCGAAGAATTTTAACCTGACCTGTAGCTAATAGCAGATTTATAACTGACTACATGTATAACGTGACTTACGGAAATGACACGTATAATGCCAGACTCACGCCAGACCTATAATCTGCTAGACGACCTGACTTTGCAAAAATGCTTCTCTATGACTACGATCTCTTAGGCTTATCACCTGACTACGTAAAGACTTGCATTATGAGACTCACAAACTGCTAGACTTATAACTTATAGTAATAAAAATGCTAGTCGTTTGCTGGCTTATTGTTCTCTTCATTTTCAGCAAGTATGGAAAGGCGTTAAGCCACGTGGAGCGCTATTGTCCGAAAGTGGATGCTTGGCGCATTTTGGCTCCCTTGAGAAAGGCTCGTCGCGACGTGGCAGCCACTTCCGCCGGCGATCGCCTTTTGGTGGTCGGCGGCCACGACGGCAACATGTGGATTCCGTTCAGCGAAATCTACGACCCAGCAGCTAACGAATGGACTGAAGTGTTGGGATTCACTCCGGGGGTCTTCCAGAGATTGGTAGCAACAGAGACTGATGGACGTGTCTATGTCTTTAGGTAAGTGGTTTTTAGGCATGCCAACTCCACATTATCAAGATCACTTGCTTGCTGCAGCCATGTGTAACGTGTTGTGTAGAGTTATTCCTACCTCTAGCACAAGTTTGTTGTATAGAGCAGTGACACGACGTAGTATTATTGTATATAGCTCTATGCTGGAACCTTAATGGGTTAGCTGCAAGGGGCACTTCAGAGCGAAACAGAAGGTCGTCATACTGAAGCCGATGCTGTGAAGAGTGATTTCTTAGACCTAAAACGCGCGATTTTTGTTGATGGAGAAAAACGTTATTTTAAGCCTAAGAAATCCGCTCTTCCGTTGTTTTTCCCTCCATTTTTATGTAGGGCACCTTATAGTTATGCCCTCCAAAACCCATACTGGTGCCAATATGGCGGCAAATGTCACTGCTCTATACTGGTGGTGATTCTTACGGCAAATTGGAACCGATCGCGGAAGTGCCTCGTGGAGCGCTGATATAATAATAACTGTATTAGTCGTCAGGGCATGGGAGGCCCAACCCAAAGACCTCTTTTCATTTCCTAGGTTAGTGATGCCATGTGATTTTTTTTTCGTCATTAAGGACTTTTTGTCCTTAATCTCCACTTATATTTTAATTTGGCTCGGTATCAGAGGTTCACAATCCTTCCGTTGTCCTACTATAGTAACTGTGATGAACGTGTATATTATTATTAGCATTTCACTTGTCCAGAATTTGGTACTGTGTGGATTATTGCTTAGCAGAATGAACGATGGCAGAGTAACGATTATTTCACTCTTTTTCTAATCGACATCGGCGTGATATGTTGCGTTTAGGATTGTCGGCCATGTTGGCTAGGCCAACAAAACCAGAAATTCTATCCAATGAATCAATTTTCTGTAGTTTTGTAAGTAGTGTATTCTGGCACAGAAAGGTGGAGTGGTATTTTTCGTACAATAACTGCACGTTCGTTCTGCGTTATCGTATCCTATAGTCTAGGGTTAATACATTTAAAAATGTCTTTCTTTCTCCAGATGCCAGAAGACCAGGGGTACCCTTCATTTCGATCCTAGCACCAACACTTGGTCTGCAGCCGCTACCGATTCCGGTCAAGCTCCCAACAGTGTCATGGCTGCCCAGGCATATGGTGAACAAGTTTATGCTGTGGATGAACGCCGACGAGTCTTTGTTTATTACGTTCACAGTGGATTGTGGGAGAGGCTGGAGCCACCCAGTGAATGGGCACGAAGCAATGACACGAGTTTCGTACATGCTGCACTTCTCAGTAGTTTACCTGAAGCCTTGTTGAGTCAACCTAACCCAGGTGACCACTACTGAATTTGATGCCAACTGAATTAAACCCATGCCACGCGATGATTAAGACGTCTAAAAGAATGGTTCCTTGGCAAGATAAATGTAATAGTTTGGAAAATTGGTTTTGAATATGGAAGATGGGCTATTGTCTATAATAATGAAGCTGCAGGCTGATGCTGAAACTAACTCATTGTTATTACTTCGATACTGTTACACGGCAGTACTTTATAAGACCAGCTTTCTACGGAATAAGCAAATATCTACTCAGTGTTCGGTTTATTTACCTGAATTTTAAAGTTTAGAGTTGATTTTGTTAAAATAGTCCACATTTCTCGAGGTTAATATCGCCATTCTTACGAAAAATGATGCTAAAATGTATGTTACAACGGCGCTAAAAGTGCTGAAAATAGGGCCCAATGCTATACCCATATTTGGGACGGAAGGCAGAAAGCTAATGATATGGTTTAGGGCTAAGATTCCCTCCCTCTAGCGTTCAATCTGCCATCCCTAATGCTGGTACAAAATTGGACTCCAACTTTCGTTCTTTTACGACCCGATTTGAATAACAAAGTGAAATTTGTTTTTATCTGTTGAACATGTGTCCTACTACCATGTTGTACACATTTCTGTTTTACGTGAGTTATTAGTATTTTTTTTTTGTGTGAATTAGCAGGGCTGTTGTCTTTCAACTAGCAGTTTTACAAAATTACAGATTTTTCTTAAAAGGACCATTTTTATGTATTGACCAAGTAATTCATTGTGTAGCATTTAACTGGGAAATCGTGTTATTGTGTGTTTATCCCGATCTATTGTTTAATAATTCATTATTTTTCTCATTTCTTTGCCCGACATTAGCAGATCATGAAGATTGCTTCTTTAAAAATTTTAACGAGAAGTGTATTTTTGTCATTATTTGTATAAATAGTTTACGAAGTTTTTTGAAACTAAAATAAAAAAACCGCCTGCATAACGAAACACCTAAAGAGCGCCAGCATTTTTCAATTGCGCACCATTCTCGCGAGACCCACCACACACAAGTTGAAAAATGGTTTTGTGAAAGGAAAATTTCTTACTTTTCCTGTGACATTTCCTGTAACAAAGTGAAAAACATCCTTTACCTTTTGCATTCAGATAACTTGACATACTACAACATGCAACAACGTAGTGAGTCAAAACATTGTTATGCAGCAAGTTCTTCTTCGTATCAAACAACAGTGGTAAAAGGGTCACCAAGTTACGAATTGTAACTGGACTGGTGGTGTTGAATGTTGGTTAGTCATTCTTTAATTTATTAGCTTTGTTCCTGTGCTGCTTCTTTCAAGCAGTGTTAATTAACTCAACTCTTAATTAAAAGTGAAATTA
Organism: Lithobius niger; assembly: GCA_023313725.1. Lineage (NCBI taxonomy): Eukaryota > Metazoa > Arthropoda > Chilopoda > Lithobiomorpha > Lithobiidae > Lithobius > Lithobius niger. Next base: position 5,744 of record JAHWFP010232889.1, on the reverse strand, counting down.
AGGAAACAGAAGAACAACCTCAGCAGCTACCAAATTAAATGTTTGTCAATTTCTCCACAAATAAAGTTTGAAGGTAACAGTATTACCTGAATCAATAAGCTGACTTAACATGTTCGTTGTCATCATGTCGCTTGAGTTGTCATCACATCACTATTTTTTTTTTAGATTTAAGCTGTGCCTAAATTAAATTACGTTATACAGTAAGTCACATGTTGCTACAATTTTTCTGCTATTTTACTTTATCAACATCTCTAGTTCAACTTTTGTTGGGGGGGGGGGGGGGCGAGAGAGGAGTAGTTCCCTAACTTTCTAATGGGTGTTTAAAAGGTAACCGATGAACAGAGATTGGGCCTATACTGTTTAAGAAACAATGCCAGCTTTCCCTATCTTCATAGTCACGCTATCTCCTCTTCCAGCACACTTATTTCCCAATCCTCAATCCCGAGTTGTCCTTTACAACTATCCCCATCCAACCTTTGCATGTATACTTACGATTAATTTGCCTTGGGGACGTGCACTATTAAAGAGTTCTACAGTCAATTCTTGTAAATCGAAAGTTGAATCTATAAGTAAATTGAGGTTAAACAAGTGGTGAATTCGGTCACTTTACACGACTTAGTTGTTCCACTAGCAGAAAGTTTTTAACGGCTGTCAGCATCTCAACTACTTTTTTTTTAGTACGACATGATTTAGAAAGTAATTGACCTTTACAGTCGAAACCAGTAACTTGTAAATCGCCATACGCACTCGCTCCATTGGCAGCAAGCACTATTCTCACTCGTGGGCCTTTAACGCAAATAAATTTTCTTGTAATATCGACACCGAATAGTAAGTGCTCCCACGGAATCTTGAGTGAATGGCTCTACCACAGCATTTGCCTGATAATTTCGATCAAGTTTACCTTTATAATTAGTTATATATGGGTCATGGAACTGAGCTGCAGGAAATAACACTGGTAAGACTCTCTTCTAAGCTGTAAGCCCGGTGGTTCTAGCAAAAGAAATGCTATTCATCATCACTGTTCACTCTTGTGTAAGTATCGTTCACTTCAGGATCACGTCTAGGTGCTTGTTGAAGAAATTGTCTTGATGGGGCTCGTCAAACCGAGTCATTGACCCTACGTCAATTTGGGGAGCAACGTTCCTGTTCAGGATGAAGTGCTGTGGTGGTATCACACAAACTGTAGATGTGTCCGTATCCGAAACACTGCGAGCAACCTGGGCCACGTGGTAATTTGCGAGGGCCCACTCTGTCTTATTCATGAAATGTATATTAGATGCTGTTGCGATAGATGCAGTTTGGCTTGGGCGATGTTGACATGGAGTTGCATTTCAAGGGTGCAAATTCTCTGTCTCAAACGAGATGGATTCTCTGATTCTCCCTTCATGTGGTGAAGTGGAAAAGGGTGTTAGTTTTCAGTAATATGAGAATTGTAGTAGGTGAGACACGTAATGACACAAGACCCACACTCCTATCCAACATAGGAGTGTGGGTCTTGTGTCATTACGTGTGAGTGCCGAATTGATAATTGCAGCATGATTCTTGACACAGATAATTCTGGTTAGTCCCAGGAGTGCTCATTTGTTTGCAGTAAGCTCCAAGCAGGCAAGCTTGAATCGATTGAGAGGATACATATTAAGGTGAGGACTCCCCCTGGGATTGCACGAGACTATCAGTAACTCGAGGGTCGAAGGTATTTCCCCTATAAGCATTCTTTCCCTGATTATCCGCAAACAAGGTTGATGCATTGTTCTAAGTATCCAAATACAGGTTTGAGGTTCCGTTAAAGCATAGCTGGTTCGATCGAGTTCTCTTTCATGATGGCACTGCCATGGCTTATGTATGTAGAGACATCTTCATTCGACTGCGTGAAAATGGTGTTGAGATAATTGGTGGTGGTGTTGCTTAAACTGGTCAGTATGAGAAAAGTCCCGATTTAACCTCTCCCATACCCATCTCGCATACTGGACCACTTGAAACTACACATAAGAGATTGGGGCTTCAGCTTACACTCGTTATTCCTTTGGGTACAATCATCGATTTAAGTGGAGGTTCCGGTCACATGATCGGGAGGGGGGGGGGGGGTTACCTTGAATATCAACCAACCATTTTGTTCCGTCTGCTAGGCATTGAAATTGAGGTTTCCATAACTTATAAGTTTCTGTTTAAGTGAGAGTAGGAATGACTTTGTAACTGTGTAATGCAAAGGGGTGATATAATTTAGGGACTTGAGATAGAGGGTAGGGACCAAGGGTCTGGCATGAATCCAATTATGCTCGGGTCTGGGGACACACAAATCCGGCTCTGTTCATATTCATGCACTCATTTACACTTCTACAAAGGAGAAGGGGGTCACCCCTGGCTGGGTCCTCTTCCTGCTATTACGTGTGAAGTAGCGAGGATGTTGTTTTCGAATATTGTGGGCCTCGAAGCATGATGATGATTTATCATCTTCTAGAAACCATCGCTGCAACTGTTTCCCTTCTAGAAGCCGTATCTGGGATCCCCACTGCAAGTGTTGGGATGGAAGAAAGGTTTGCCACTGAAACTCGTGCAGTCGGGTCAAATAACATACCAGGGTTTATTTCACGCGAAATGTAGTTTAAACTTGTACATCAATTAAATTTATTGTGTAATGTTACTGTCAGTTTAATTAGTCTAAAACATATGAAAATTCGTAACGCAGATAGAGTTTGGATTTAGAGTAACGCTGTGGAACGCCAATGTACTCCTCTGTATACGGCATAACGTCGTTGGTTCCTTGGTTGAAGTAAGAAAAGTCACAAGTCAGTTAGGCTTATTCAAACACAGCAGTAGGTCATTGTAAGCTTGGTCGATGGCTTGGTCTTTTAAGTCAACGAAATAGAAAGAGAAAATAAAATGAAGTATGTTGAGAGGGAAACAATACTAGATTTAGAACGAGTGGAGTGATTATAGTCCAAGAATAATGAAACAATTTACGAATAAAAGTACCCAAAGGATAACTAAACAGAATAAGGGCAAGAGAAATCGTTGAAAGCAAAGTTAAATCCTTGTTTATTTATTTCTGGAGCTAAGACCAAAAGCGATCAACAGCTCCACAAAATTAACATAAAGAATCAGAACAACAATACTTCGCAATAACAACAAAATTAAAAACTATACCTAATATAGAGTCAACGAAAGTGAACCGTAGCTTTGCAACAAGCTGCTACTGCATTCAGACGCTTAATCCCACCCCTGGTCATACGAGGGAACTATGAATGAATGCCGAATATTGACCAAAGAAAACGGCACGCTGCTCTGCAAATAATTGAGAACGTAAGGAATGTTCAATCGATTCCAGATCTCTTCTCCCAATAACACACACACACATTCAACGAAAGAGTGGCAAAGGCACTTAAAGCTAAGCGCATCAATAACAGGAAGGAATGAGTGCTGGGGTGAAAGAAGTGGAAGAAAGCGGGGAAATTTCTTTCGGTCATTGAGACTTGAAATAGTTCAACATGATCATCTTTTGTTTGTGCGTTGACTCGATAAGTGCAGCCGCTACACATTCGTGCTTCTGTATTAGTAATTGCAAGCTTATAGCAGGCAATGGAATTATGGGGGAGTGCTGTAACTTCACTGCCAACCCCTGCCCCCGCCATTAGCTTATTTTTTACAGTTTTTGAAACGGTTTCCTGAAACTCAGAAATACAATTTTCGTACGAAACATTTCAGTTTTCTCAAAAAGAAACAAGGGCCTCTTGCAGTGAGGGTGAGGGGGGGGGGGGGGGGCAGAGCACTATACCCTAGCATATTTTTAAGAAATTGGCATGAGTTTGAAACGTTTTTGTGCAACTCAGAGATGCAGTTTTAATACAAATTCATTGCAATTAATTTTTTGGGGGGATCAAGGGCCTCCTGTAGTGGGGGCCTTTCCAGGATCCCCGGGTTACCGTGCGTCCCAATTCGACAATGCACTCGAACGCGGTCTGTCCAGGCAGCTTTTACTGATCATTCATCGTATGAGTAGCAAATGTATCTCGTATATATACAATAAAAATAAAACCAAATACCCTGAGGTCATATTGACCAACACTCATGTGGTTTGAAGGAATTTGAAGTGGTCAAAATGACTTGTACACAATACTCAATACACAAAGGCAAACGAGCCGCAAAAATCCATATGGAGTTTGGGCCTCCCCCAAACGTGCTTTCTCGCTGTTACACACACCAGCATCTTTGTTTACTTCACACGGTTGGCATTTTTTTCACGGTGCTTTCCAATTCAGCGCCGATGTTGGCCACAAAACCGTAGAACGAGCAAGTGCCTTAATTCTTACTAACCACGCAGTGCCCAAGATGAAGCTCAGCAAGGACCTGTTTTTTTTGGGAACAACCGACCTACGTTCCCAAAAGACATTGACAATTTGCGTCTTCTAATGAAAATTGGTTTTAATTCTTCATTTTCAAATTCGTCCTGCCACCCATCATTAGTGTAACAATAAACTGTTGCCAGTACGTAGCTTATCTTTTACGGTAAATGCTTCAAGCTGGTCGGCCAAGACTGGAACTGATTCGACAGTTGTCTAAGTTCATAACTTGCCAACCCAGTGGACGTTAAGGGGCCTGATAGGGGATAAGCATTCTAGACAAAGAAAATAATTTTTTTAGACTAGCTGGACCCGTGCATGCTGCACGATAATAAATTTTCCGAACTTAGCTTCTCCCGGTGTTTTATCGCTTTAGTAAAATAACTGGCGCTGTCAATTTCTCCTCTCCCCCTCCCCCCTCCTGTACATCTCTACCCGCGTCTTTT
>JAHWFP010232854.1:117486-136652 GCA_023313725.1 Lithobius niger | reverse complement strand
AACAGACCCAGCAAATTTTGGGAATACAAAAATATATCTCCAATACTAAACTATTAAGTCCTCTTTTGGTTCGACGTCATCAGTTTTAAGAAAAACCGTGAAAACGTAACGAACACACATCTAGCCAATTTGCATTTTGATAGAAACAAACCCGGAAACCCGGCGCTAAACCCCTGTTTTCACATCAAACCGCTACGCGCCGCCATAGTCTAGTTCCCATTCGTCATTTTTCCAATACAGCCAAAAACCTGCACGAATCGACTGACGAACACACACGAAAAGTAGCTAGCATCATCTGCAGGTACAATTCAGAGTCAGTACTGCAGCGCCGCCACATAGCACTTAACGTTTTCTCTCGGGCAGCCAAGCAACTGTAATCCACTTCGTCTAGTCTTGTCATTCTTTTTTCTCCATCTTTTTTTTTTTTTGGCTCACGAGGAAGACACGGGACTCGGCTTTTTGTTAAAGTACAGCAATGGCCGGGGCCCCAGCATCTCAAGTGTTACCGAAGAACCCCCTAGGACCCTCGCACGCGCTACAAAAGAGACAAAAGACCCCCGATCGATCGGTGAGGCGAAGAACGCTCAAGAGCACCGAAAAGCCAACGGGAACCGCCTAGCTAAAATTGCCCTCAAAAACGTCCTATCCTATTCACGCACATGGATCCCCGCTGCTACAGAGCCACTCCCTCAGAATAAATATACGTAGTACTAAAAAGGAACACTTTAACTAATTTAAATAATGCAGCGCGTTACAACCGAAAAATGTAAAAGAAAAAATATTTGAAAAATTAAATATAGTGGGGAAAGTTGGTGAAATATGTGGGGGAAAAAAAAAGAAAGCCAGTGAAATCTTAGGATTTCAATGGAGAACTCCCGTTTCGCCAAATCCCGTTTTGCCAAAAAAAAAAAAGCAGATTAAAGCTTTTGCCTAAAGGGCAAATCCCATTTCGCCAAGTCCCGTTACGCCAAAACCAATTTGACAAAATTGTACGTACGCGAAGTTTAATACCAAATTCTATGTAATGAGGATTTAAAAGGCAAACATTTAACAGAGACAAACAGTGGTAGAATAAAACCAATTGATTTATTAGCATTTTGAAAACTGGCAATACAGACGGAAAAACGTGTACTTTAAATATTGTTTAGAATTCTTGGTATTCAATTATAGGTCAATACCAAGGTTCTCTTTTAAGAATAGTCAGTTATACACATGATGGTTACCCTTTTCCAAACGGGAATTCCCGTTGTGCAGAATCCCGTTTCGCAGAATCAAAATGTTCTTCGAAAATTTACCATTGTAGAAGTTAAAGAGGCATGCCTCCTTGGAAGGAATTTGTGATTTAGTTGCGGTTTCTGATGTTATGTGTTTAGCCGCAGCGAGCGACGCACGTAATTTGAAGAAAAATTACTCTGCAAAACGGGATTCTGCAAAATGGGTGTTTCTCTATAAATGTCTGACCGTTACACGGGAATCATGTTTTAAACTTCGTGTGTTAAAATTTCGTGAACAGTATTTGGCCTAACAGGATTTGGCGATACTGGATTTGCCCTTTAGATAAAATCTTTTAATTTGCTTTCTTTTTGGCAAAACGGGATTTGGCGAAACAGGACGTAACCATTTCAATGACAGCTAACCAATTCCACGTGCATATACATCCTTTACAAATTAAGTCAGCAAATGCAATAATCTAAAGTGGCTCAGGAAACACAAATAAACAGTTCGTGAATTCTAAAACCCACTCTGCAAAGTGAAAAATGAATTAAAGAATACAGGTCTTACAAAAATCGAGTCGTCTAGACTAAGGGAGCATTTATGATCTACAGACGCGACTTTGCATTCTCGCAGCTAGAATTTAATCGCGCTGCCAAAGCGGTCGCGTTGCCATTGGTAACAACGCAACCTGAATTATACTTTGTTCCACATTATGTCTGCAGGAAACTGAATGTATGAAACCATGTTTCCTTGCACTAAAGTTCAAAAATAGGTGGATATCTCACCTGTAAACGCTATACAGTTACTGTCAGTCTACGCGTGGGATAGTTATATGCTTTTTGCACTTGTAGTGGAGGAAACATGACGTTATACGCTCAGTTTCTTGCAAACATAATGTGGAACAAACTATAGTTAAATCCGACATCGTTTGAGTAAATGCTTGCAGTCTTATAATCCGTGACAATAAGATAAAGCATTCCTCCCGACGAAAAAGTTTCCCAACCGCTTCTCACCTCACATTATTGACTGTGTTCGTTGCGAGCCGGTAGTGCTAAAATAGCTGCTATGTCGGATTTTCAGATGAACTTCAGCTTCGAGTTGTGATAATGCTAAGGCCAGGCGAGCCATGGCGTAAACGCGCCCACTACAGGTTTTGAAATTTAGTTTAACACTTTTGCACGTCAATTTGTCACTTTTGTGCTTGGATTTAACACTTTTGTACTCCAATTTAACGTTAGTGGATATCAAATTAACACTCATGGCTTTAGATTAACGCACTTGCACTTGAATTTAACACTAAGCCATTGAAATTAAAGCAGCATTGAAACAAAACTCTTAGACCTACTGAATGTTTTAATGACTATACCAAATTAACGTAATAACAAAATTATGAAATTATACAAAATTGCTGATACTAATGCTCAAGGAATAATTTAGACCTTAACATTTTAACCCTTCCTTCCTTGCCTACGACGAACTGGATTTTTTTTTAAAGTCCCGTGTGATAAGTTGGGTCAGTCGCGGCGGGATTCGAACCGCATTCACTTGGTTTGAAGACGAGGACGCTAACCACTGGGCTGTTTCTGCTCGCTTTGCACGGGGTCCCCGGGGACCCGTCACACAGCTCGCGTTGCGCGTTGGGACTTAGTTTTTTGCCGTTCCGTGGCCGGCTACCATTGGCCAGTAAAGGGTTAAAACGACTAAAAGGAATCATTCCTGTAAACACTGACAGTCAGCATTCCACCATCCATGAACACAATACAATTGCAGATGTATAATTCCAGCCTGATCTTGAAAATTTGTCGGAATTCCATAATTTCCAAAGCCTGGAAAAAGGTGTAACTTAAGGTCATAGAAAAATTAATGGTTCTTTTGTGGGTGCAGATGGAAAATATATTAACAGGCATCCAGGGATGCATATGTACAGGGTATTACTAAAAAAAAATAAACAGGCTTGTAAGATGTAGGCCTCTAAAATGTAGGCCTATACAATAGTCTACCTTAGTAGCACATGAAAGAAACCCTGTTCTTCAATATTCCCCGACATTTACGTGGGTTTTCCAATGGTACACAAAACTCAGGTACAAGTTGGAGTAAGAATTTACAGGGCTGGGGAAGAGAATTTGCAACTCAAAAAATACCCTATTGAAACGTGTTACATTCATTCCTATTAGTTCCATCAGAGTTTTCAGAGGGCGCCACGCATTCCATCTGGTAATTTTCGCTCATTTTTCAGCCCAAATCCAAAGTAAACTAAATTACAACTAAGCTAAACTAAATAATAATTAAATACAAGTTAGTTTGGTTTAGTTTCATTTTTAGGCTGAAAACTGAGTCGAAATTCCCACACAAAACTCGTGGCGCTCTCTATAAACTTGGACGGAACTGATAGGAATGAATCTAAGACGTTTCAGAAGGGGGTCTCAGTCACAAATTGTCCTCCCCAACCTAGAAATTCTTGGTTGAAGTAATCTTGTGAACATCATAATTCTGTTAGGTCTTTTATAGTCCTACATTGTCCAGGCCTACTTTTTCTTTTTCAGTACTTTATTCATAAATGTATAAATTCGGCTATGTACATATTGCTAATATGCTATTTGTGCATCTCCTTTTAATGGTTTTTAGTCGTGTTTTTTTTATTTTTATGTTTTTTTTTTTTTGTGCTAAATAACTCCTTAGTAATTTGAGCTAGAGGTTTGAAATGTACCACTGAAAAGTTTGTTCCGAGCTGGTTACAGAGATAATTTTTTAACGTCAAAATCGGTCAAAATTTAGTGAAAATACAAATTTTAGTCATAGGACCAGATCAACCTAACAAACAGGGTTGAGTTTTTGTGGCAAAGAACAGTGGCAAAAAACATGGGTTTTTTTTTACCAGTTTTTCCCAGTTATTACCGGCTAAAATTGGCAAAAATCAGCAAGCCGCTTCACACGCTTATTTTCACAGTAAAAGATATTCTTCTCACAATATCCGTGCAAATTTTCGACAGTCAGTAACATAAATTTGTATAGATATTGTGAGAAGAATATCTTTTACTGTGAAAATAAGCATATGAAAAGTAAATAAGAAGTGAATATGAGTTTTCAAAGTAAACTATGTGACTTTTTTTTTCAAGGGGAGCTTTTATAATTTGCCAATATGTGATTATTGTAGGGCACACTTTTTTTCTTTGACTTCAAGCCGTATTTTTGCCATATTTTTGTCTAACAAACCATGGTAAAAACCGGTTTTAACCACTTGTTGGCAAAAACCTGCCAATCCTGCCTAACAAATTTTCCTGTCAGCCACAGCAGTATATTCCCGAAACCGAGCCTGTCACCGAATCATATCCAAACAAGATACCCACCGTCTTAATCACACGGGGCGATGATTCCCTTCCCGGCTTTATGTACACCCCGCATGTTTATCTAACATATTTACCTACTTGCCAATGAAGCCAGGGGGCCTCCCCTCCCCTACCACCTTCATCCAAGATGAATGAGACATTCTCTATGTACGCCACCCTGCACCCTCTCAAGCCTCGAGCAATGTTTAATTAGCGCTGAAGCAAAATATCGTTGGTGCCGTTTTAAGCAAATATCGCGCCGACTTTAATTGGACAAAATTAAAGCCTCACCCAAAGGCTGGGGCTCAGCAGACACTTAAACTTCTAGAGATGGAAGCTAGTCAACTCGTTCTTCCCCCATCTTTCTGATGTTCCTCGTATTGCCCAATGATAAAATCCATCCTCTATTGAGAATTATGGCAAGACCGAAAAAGTATACAGAGACAAAGCAACAGTTTTTCCGAATTTTTCAGAACTGATAAAACGAATCTGAGGAAGCATGTCATCCTATATAGAACCATTTAGTTCTTTTCGTATGGTAAAAAAATCACTCTTTTTGAGGATAAAAGGGATCTTTTACCAGATGAAAAGAACTCAATCATTCTAAATCCTTTGATATAGGAAGCCATACCTTCTTCATATTCGTTATATCAGTTCTGAAAAATTCGGAAAAACTGTTGCTTTTTTCTACTGTATACCTTTTCAGTCTATTAAGCGATCCAATCCAACTCCGATCCGACAACCGATTCGACACCGATATCTTACCCAGACTTTTTGTTGTATCGTATACTAATTTTCTTAACCCAATTATTATTTTTTAATTGACCTGTTGATCTACTACGCATATAATAGATTACATTTACTCGTCCGACCGACATGTGTTTTCTGTTATGTTTTAAAATTTCATTCAAAATGTTTCCGTGACTTCGCCTGTATGATTTCTGCCCAGTGCTCTGCTAACGAATTCAATACCGTTCTGTACGAGGGCGTTTGGCTAGTTCTGCCACCACGTGCGACATTTGGTGCATTTGATTTTGGTGTGAAATTTTGTAGTAACCGTGCTCTTTCAAATGTGCATGTGAAATTGGAAATATAGTTTTTACTAAGTTTAATATTTTTTGCATTCTGCACAGGTAGTTGGTATAAATTGACTCAATTCCACTTTGTGGGCATGGTCAATATCAGGTAATTTGATTTTGATTTTGATTGATGTTATTAATCTTCGATTCCGCTCAACTTTATTTGGACGCGACTAAGACACTTGCTGAAATTAGAAAATGAATTACTGAATTAGTAGGATTTAATTTGATGATCGGCCATCACTCCTGACCATGTTCCGCTCAGGTTGGCCTAGATTTGATTTGAGTGTTTCGGAAAGCATCTGGGCATGCGCATTTGTGTGCTTTTCCATTCCAATTCGATTCCGATTCTGGTTTTGGTGGGAATCAACCGATCGAATTTGACTCTTATTGCGTTCACAAATCCAATGGAAGTACCTAGAAGTTCAATTGTCCATCGCTCCGCAGCCACTCTCCCGTTCATCCATACTGTACTGGTTAGCAGGATGTTCGCAACGGGTTCATTATAAAGAGTTTGTTTTGCTATTATCTTCTTGTAAAGAGGTTGTTCGTTTTACTGGGGTCTGGTCGTGGTGCTTAAGCCACTACAGTGACGTAAAGCGATTAGACCTTGAAGGAGATTCCCAATACATGCATAATTTGTGTTAAGTCTCCACATAACAGTCGTTAGAACTGCGCGTGGACCTCAAAACATCCCCAATTCTTAAAACGTTCCAGGCATAAGTAGTAAAAACCGCTCAGCAACACAACGAATGAAAAATCTGACCGTGTCTCCGTCAGTACTCGCAGGGGTCCGAGCCACTCTTCTGTTTGTTCAGAATTATATACCTCCTCCTTCCTACCCATACCCCGATCCTCCCACGTCCCCAACTCTCCATCGACCCAAAGGCCTCGAGGGTTCTAACCTTCTTACAGCGAAATCTAAATCGGCCGGGATTAAATTCGCCTGACAAATCAAGCCTCTCCCTTTTCCTAAGCTCAAATCAGATTAGATGACTTCTTTTTTTTTAAGTCCGTTCCCGGGAAGAACAAGCGAAAAGAGCAGGAAAAATAGGAGAGATGAGTCCAAAGTAAGGAGAAAAGGGGAAAAGGCTGTACTGTTAAAGGAGGAGCGATTATCGAGATAAACAACGTCGTTAGCTATTTGGGCCACGTTGCTACATCAACTAGAGAAATAATGTGACTCTGGATTCAGCCGTAGCTCGCTGCATTTTCCTAACGACCAAACGAAGGAATTTGCAGAATAATTATTACCTTTTCTCAATACGTGCAGGTTCGAAAAGTTGAAAAACGCTTCACGTATTTCAAAATCCATTGCTATGTTCTTGAAGCAGGGAAAATTGCGCATGTAGTAACTGTCAGTGCCACAACTAGCTTTCTCCAAGGAGAGGTGGAAGGACAAACTGTTGGGCCCCTCCTCAGCAAGTAAACTATTTTGGGGGAAAAATGACTCCCAAGCCTGACGAAACGATAGGAAATTTTGTCTTTTTTGGGTACCCAATGCTTGGATTTTAGGTCCCCTGCCTTTACGGCCTAGGTGCCGAACCATGGCACTGGTAACCGTCGCCATTTGCAGCCGTGGGGCATTGCACATGACTAGTGATGGCCGTTTCCTGAAAAGTTGATGATGTTACGCCCTTCTTGCAGTTGTGGGGTGAATCTCAGACTACGACTGGTTGGTTTGCAGTTGACGGGAGGGCATTGAGGTTTTGGCCACACTCTCTTACAAAAGGGAAGCCGATAGCATCATCATCATCATCATCATAACTCGATACTAAGCATCTAGTCATGGAAGTAATAGAACACATTTAAATAGTTGACTCCAGCTATCCGCGTGAAATCGCTGAAAAGTGAGCCTCCAATTCCATTAACAAACTTTATATGGTCATTTTGTAATTTAAGCCTAAAATCTGTAAACTCCTGTCAGAATTAAAACTGTCAGAAAAAACACCACATCATACCACATGTATTTTACGGTTGTACTACAAGAGTATAGTTTAATAGCGAGTTTTTGATAACCAAGAGTTGCGCGTTCCAATCTGAAAAACCACCAATCATTTGCGCGAAATGATTTTATCAGCTTGGGAAGGTAACAAGCAATTGAAAAAAAATATCGTTACATTTGCATTTGCAACAGGAATACCACATTGCATTATGAACAAGATGAAGTGAACAAAAAAAAATTATCTGATAAAGCCACATGTGGCCAATTATCAGTGATAAATGTATTTCAAATTCCCTCAGTTTTCCAGGTGTTCCATATTGGAGGAAATCATGTTGCAACATCACCAGTGGCTTTTAGGCTGAGAAACCCAGCCCCTAACCACACACGGCCAATAAAAATATGATGCTTCCGCAGAGTCAGAAAGGAGTTGATTGGTGAATCCAAAAAAAAAAAAACTTTGAGCTTAACTACTGTGGCGCCATCCTGTGGAGCTTCAACGGATGAGTGCTGTAGTTCCTAACTTGCAGCTGATGATTAAGTCTATCCCCACATCAGCTATCATAATACGCACCTACAAAGTACCAGTGCGTCAGTCACTCTAGTTGCCAGGCGTGATGAATAGTACGAGCGGCTATATGAAGGGTGAAAAGGGTGTGGCTCTCTCTCCCATTTTGGTTCGTCCTTCTTTCCCCCCTCGTTTCTTTATGCCGTTGACGTTCTCATCAAATTTCTTTCCATTTTCAATTCGTGATTTCGAGGTGGGGATGGGGGGAAGGAACACCCCGCAAAATCAGTTTTGGCCAATAACAGGGATTTTAGCGTGCATTCGGTCATTTTAGACCCAACGGCTGTTGTTGGATGGAAAAGAGAACTACGGGTTTGAAAATTGTCTGCTTCACTAACTAGACTGACATTGAAATTCAAATAAACGTTCGTACATCAATACATTAGCTTTGCACTTCAAATATTTTTCTGTACTAATTTCCTACATTTTGGTCATTGCCTATCTAACTAGCACACTGCAGGACCAGCCTGTTACAAGTTCTGCAGAAACTGTATGCCTATTCAAAAACAAACGCTCTACATAGTATTCAGCATTAAAAAACGGAAGCCAAGCCCACACTGAAAACAAACTAACACCCAACATTAGAACCACTGCTTCATTAAGAAGAGTTTACGTTAAAACACATTAAAAACCCTATGTAAAAATCCATCATCACCTGAGGTAAACTCAGGCTAGGGTTGTCAAAAACCACTGACAAAAACTGGGTAAAAGCCAGTTAGGAACAATAAAGGAGAGACCAGTTAAATAGTTGAAATTTAGGAAGGAGAATATGCTACTTGCTGGTGGTATCCTTGATGACTACCAGCATGTGTACCTTGCATTTAGCTGTTGCTTACATGGTTTTGACTGTGGTTTTGTTGACAGTCTTACCCTGGATTTTCTTCAGGTGACTATGGAAAAGAGAATACCATCTATACAGTTCAGAGAGAGAAGATCCTTATCTTATACAGCAGCATCATGTGACGTCATACTGCCTACAAGAGAGATACCTGCAAGGGGCACTAGATTGAAATGGTGGGTTAAACAACGGCACTTCTAGTCAAGCCAGTGCTTTGAGAGTGGATTTCGTAGGCTTAAAAAACCGTTGTTTTCTCCAATCCCTTATGCTGCTTAGGTTGTAATTGGAAAATATAGATTCCACTTGCTTAAAAATGTCAGCAACTGCCAACAAATCGACAAAAATCGCGCGTTTTAGGCCTAAGAAATCCTGTCTAATAGCATTGGCTGCAGTAAGACGCTCCGCTTTTCCCCCACCAGTGCACCTTGCAGCTATCCCAGTTACTGGCTCAACCATAGAGTTATATACAATAATACTACGTCGTGTCACTGTCCTATTGTGGGCCTCTCTCATGGTGCACTCCCAGGGGCACCTCCCATGATAAGGATTCTCTCTTCCTGGACTATATAGCTGGTTGTGGTAGTCAAGAAAGAGACAATCCTTATCTTATCATGGGAAAGGACGCATGGGAGAGCCCCTGTATAGGTGGTACTCTCTCTAATAGAGTTTTCCATAGGATTTTAAATGTGTTAAGTTATGTAAACCCTCCATAACGAACCAGCGGGTCTAACCTTGGGTGTTACAGAGTGTATTTTCGATATGCATTTCGATGGTCCCTTTCTTTAACTGTGTAAACTGTTTACCAACCCAAAAATAAGAGGAGATTAAACGGTGTGTTGTGCTATTTACGCTCCAATTAACCTACTTCCCCTAATTTGATAATTTTCGTCAATTACGCTACGGTTCATCCCAGAGACCCACCGTGATAAATAAGGCGACCGACCCGTGTTTTAACTTGGGTATTTCGTATGTCAGCGTCGGTACACGCGGCCGCTCTTCCTCTAAGACCGCATCGTTAAGGTCGTTACATTGTTGAAGTGCGGTAATCTAACCCTACTATCACAATAACCAAGCATGATTATTTTGGACTTAATGGAGAGCGAGCACGAGCTATTTTGCGCTCAGAAACTCTCTTCCATCCTGCCACCCCCCCCCCCAACCCCCTCTCCCCACGCGCTCAGTGAACTTCCGGTGATTAACCCTTCCGTGTGGCCCCGCTGGCGGGAGTGGTTGCCATTGGTTACGGCCAATGAAGGTCGCCCAGCAACAATGGCTTGCGGAGATAAGAAAGAGGTGACGCGGATTCGCGTCCATAAAACGGAAGAGAACTTCTCCCGTTCTCCGTTTGGTCCGCATCTCTCTGTTCCGTTTTCTGCCGAACACAGCCGTTGGGTGCCGCCTTTTCTAGCTCTCGAGCCAAATGATCGCTCTTACGGAGTTGGCTACGTGAAGGGCTGTTGATTCCGGGTTGAGATTTAAGATGACTGCAAATACCGAATTGTTGTTCGTTGAAGAGCCAAAATGAATAATAATAATAAGTAGGACTGATAATGAATGTGTGACGACTGAACCACTTATGAACACAGACACACGGTTCGTACGCTACACACACAATACAGTTTCGTACGCAAAGCATTTTCAAGGCAGACTTAAAGACAACTGCATTGAATGTTCTTTGCACAGTAAATAATCAAAATGTGACGTACTCAGGGAGCAGACGATTGAAATCAAGAATAATCTTAAAGCCAATTTACTCCTTACTGCATAGCTAGGGGACTATGCACTGAGAACACATATTAGGCATAAAACACAAGTTTAGGAGCTTGGTCTTATCCTTAGCTGAGTCTAGGGAGACAACCTTTCGAGTTGCCTGCCCCACACCAAGTGCCTCCCATGGTCCCTGCCCTCGTATTTATGCGTGGGCCAGAACAATAGAAGTCGCCTGAGGCATTACGTTGCGTAACCGCTAACAGGTTGGAGCCGGCTCTAACTGGTTTTAAACAATAGAGTAGCCTCGTTCCCGGCTGTTGGCGTTCGGCCAAGTTCCGGTGTAGACGGAAGTTGACAGGACGCCAAGCACCTTATGTAACTGCAAGGTGCGCCGTGTGCGTTCACACAAGGTGCACCCTGCTATTCGTAAATAGCATGTTACAAAAATTGTCAAATAAAGTCCAGGTTTTTGCTAGCCTATAGAAGTAAATGCATCGTAAGAAAAGTCCAGTGACTGCTTGGGTATCAAAGGGATTTGTGGTGAGCGTTAACCACTTTCGTTAATTTTGCTGACAAAGCCCTAAGGCCCTATGTCTGTAGCACCCGGATTCCCAGCGGTCACCCACCCAACTATCAGTCGGGTTCTCAGTGCTGCTTAACTTCCGTGATCTGACGAGAACCGGTGTGGCTGCAGACTGGGTATCTGCATAACGCTCTAACAATGCACCGCCACGAGCTTAACTCATCGGAACGAGTTGGTTACACAAGGGAGACTAGAGGGGGGGAATAATTGAGGGAACATCTATTCAAAGGTCTTCAGAAAACGAACAAAAAAGGATGATAAACACTTGGAGGAGAGGGGGGGGAAAGGAATTGATAGTCAACTAAATTCACCCATGTTTAGACGGGACGGCTTCTGGTATAGACAATAATATGTCAATTTTGGCATTACTGTCTTCTTTGGCTATATTTGTATTGCTAATTCTGTTTCTTCAACAATAATGTAATTGTAGTTAACAGTATAGAGTACAAACCCGTAGTTCCATCGATGAAGCATAGGAGGAGGAATATAGCAAAGAAGGATTTGACCCTTCTGGCATGAGTTTACTTGCACTGCACAGCGCCTCTCCCGTTCTATTTCCAGTTTTCCGTGGGAAGCACCTTTTAAAGAAGAAACGCATTCACCTGATACAGCATATTTATTTATTTAATTTATTAATTTAGGTATAAATTAGTATATAGTGCATATCATCAAGTGTACACCAATAAAATTCGAGACTATGAAGGCTTTCATAACAAAAATTCCCACTTTCACTACCTTTCAAGTCTGAAGTCTTTTTTAAGTACACTAGCAAGGTTCTTCAAGGAAGTTAAGGGTGCCTGCGATCCCAGTTTCCAAATCAGCGACATCTGTTGGTACGACTTAGAAGAAAACGTACAACAATGACGAATTTTAGAGTTCCCATTTGAAAGCGTAAAATGGGAACAACAATTGAGAAAGTTAAAACAACCGAAATTGCAGTTACAGAATTATTTATCCACTGTAATACACCAATCAATACTAGAATTACATTCCAGCAGGCCGAAGCGTTTTCAGAACAACTGTATTCCGGTAACCAGGTTTGTAAGTAGCGGCGAGGCCCTTGAATTGGCATCGCGACTTCAATGCGACAAACACTGAACGCGTGGAAACGGCAGCGTTCGACTTGGGGGATTGGGGGAGGGGATGAGAATGAATCGGGATCACCCATTCCCAGGCGACTAGGGGCTCACATCCAAAGTGTCACGTGAGCTGCTCCCTGGCAAGCCTCCAATCAAGACGCGGCTTGACCCTGGGTTCTTCCGCGCCCGGGAAGGCAGAAGAAGGGGGTAACAAGAAAAGGCCAACACTTGGTGGCAGTTCGCCGCCGACGGGGAACTCCATCAGCCAATCAGAAGCAAAGCTAGCACGGCCACTAGAAAAGTGTTCTACGGGGCGAGGGGGGTGAGACGGGGGGTAGGACGGGCATAAGTCCAGCGAAGCACTCCAGGGAACCAACGCCCACGCATGGTTATCTCACGCAGACCCCCCCCCCACCCCCACCCCACCCCCGCCAAGGCCAAAGTCCCCATTCAAGCATTTTTGTGCCAAGGATGCCTGAACTAAACGACGACTGTTCTACGTTGATAAAATGTGGGTGATTACTGCATGCAGCAATGGCGGCACAGTGCTGACATCGATGTAGATGACGCTAAGTGACGCTATATAAGTGACGCTACTGCACGTTACATCCCTGTGTCCAAGTCACGCCAACTGCGATAGTAGTAGCGTACCGTACTGTTCGAGAGATCCGACAAGTGCTGAAATCTCGTACGCTCTCCGATTTCGGATTTGCAAATCTTTGTCTGAAAAAATCTGCAAATCATTGCAAATCTTCAAATCTCTGTAAATCCTACAAATCATATCAAATCAGTGCAAGTCAACACGAAATCTGCAAATCTACTTGCAATCTGCTGGCAAACTGCAAATCCAAGTGAAATAAATCTTCGTATCCAAGTGAAACCTGCAAATCTCTATAAATCCTGCAAATCAGTGCAAAATCAACATGAATCTGACACTCGACTCTATTGCAAATCCAGTAAAATTTGGAAATCCACACAAATCACTGCAAACCAGCAAATCTAAATGAAATCTGCAAATCTGTAAATCGTCATGAAATCCACAAATCCAAGTGAAATATTGATAATCCGAACAAATCTTGCAAATCCGCACATATCTGGTAGTAATAGCGACAGTACCTTCGGAAATTGAGCAAATACTCGTGTGTGTGGGCAACATCCGAAGTTGAAGAACTTATTCTGTGTTCATTCAAACATTATATAGTTCGTTACAATAAACGTAAACCACGGAAGAAGCTTCATCCTGAACGGCCGATGATCACGCTTCTCGGAAGTTCTCGGAACACAAACGCACGCTTTATACTTAGCGCCACTCGTAACGACAACCCGTTTTAAAACTGAATGTTGAATTTAAAAAAAATTAAACTCGATCAACCATGTTCTGATCAGTCTTAAAATTATTTTAATGTCATAATCTGTATTATGATACATTTTACGCGATTAACTTTGTATTCTTATCGTGATCAATGTGTTTTAGTGACGCTAAATAGTGTTGATCCCCATGATGCTTTGCACTTCCTGTTCCTTGACGGCCGCATCCTCTGGCGGTAAATCGCTGAAAGCAGGTACTTCTTTCATCCAAATGTTTGCC
The DNA here is from genome assembly GCA_023313725.1 of Lithobius niger. Lineage (NCBI taxonomy): Eukaryota > Metazoa > Arthropoda > Chilopoda > Lithobiomorpha > Lithobiidae > Lithobius > Lithobius niger. The sequence continues at coordinate 122,724 of JAHWFP010232854.1, read as the reverse complement.
GTTGTGCAGAGAAGGAGTGGCACTACCTATATATTCTTCTACCCTGGACTAGACTTTTTAGTTATTGTTATGGTTACTGAAACAAACACTCGTAAAATCAGACGATCAAGGCAACCAACATGCACTTGTTCATCAGGGAAGTAAGATGACTTCTCAGAAAATTGGGTGAAAAAAATCAGGGGTAAACTGCACACGTGCCCATTTCGGCTTCCGTCTACAAGTCACGGGAAAAAAAACAAGGTTAAACACAGTAAGTCCAGACACGCAGCTCGACGCAAGGTTTTACTCCTGCCGCTAGCCGCTGGATGGCGTTTTAATCGTTCGAGTGAGACAATCCCACTTTTACCACTGGGGAGATCGCCAGAGAGAGAGAGAAAGAGAGTGCGGATTAGAGACTGATTCATGAGGGGGATGCGATAAACATCTGTTTTTAATGGGGACATTACAGCACTACTTCCTGATAGTACGCACGCGCGGGGCGGCCGAGCGCCAGTCTGCCAAAGAAAATCGTCACTTTTTAGCAACGCTCTAAACCCGAAGTCGTTATAACAATCGCCGCCATACGGAGAACGACGAATCATAATCGAACGCGAAACAATGTAACGAACACAATTTAGCTCAACCATTTCCTTAACACGCGGTTGCGAGGTCCCTTTTCGGCCAAACAGGTTCGCGATTCTGGCTTTGAGTTAAACTAACTATTTTGACCTCCAAGGAATTGACATGATAGCCTTTGTAGCCAGACGTGTTACCTACAGTTGTTTTATTTTTTATTTTTTAAAGAAACCGGTGTGGGGGCAAAGACCAGAAAAGAAAGAATAAAGATTAAGATTTTTAAAAATCACTAGTCGTTTTCGAAAAGATAAAATTGTAAATAATTTTTTTTTTTAATGTATAGGGAAAAAAAGGCGGGGGTTTGGGAAAGGATTACGATCTAGAAGGGGATATTGTACGTACTGGTTAAATAAATAGAGATGCAAACCCATTTACGTTGCCTTTTGGACTTACATGTCAGACTGCCTGAGCAGGGAATCGAACCTGGCCGCGACCTTTGAAACCAAAGGCCGAGGTCCTACCGCCGAGTCTTACTGACACGGCCTTTTTTTAATTTTTTTTTATAGGAAACGTCCATAGGCAGCATTTAACACGTACATATAAACATACATTCCCCGCTCAGGCAGTTTGACATATAAGTCCAAAAGGCAACGTAAATAGGTTTGCATCTCTATTTATTTAACTCTTGTTGAGCCTTCGGTTTTCCGTCGTGAATCCTTGTTTATAAGGCGTACGGATCTAGATTCCTGGCCATCCGGATGGTAAAATTCTGTAATTCCTTGTCTATGAAAACCAAACTTATCAATTAATCGGATTATGACATAAGAAACTTTAAGTGATCAGTACGTCAAAATCCTCTTTGTGTAACCAGGGGGCTTGTTGTTCAGGCGTCGCATGGATACAGAGTAGTATACATTTAATGAAAGGGTTAAAACCAGCCTGAAGTCATATCGTAGAAGAATTCCCCCCTTTTTTTTATAATCACTGGAACTCGCACTGAACGTCTCACGTTCGATGTCATTATTCGCACTCGTACGTTGTCCAGAGCGAACTGCGAAGCTTTCCAGTTTTTGCTATCCCAGTCAACTTCCGGTAATGGCCGGTGCTTTTACCTCCATGTTAAAACGCTTGTCAGGTCGCTCTGAACAACGGGCGAGTACAAATAATGACTTCGAGCGTGAAACAAGTTATCAACAAAGACGTGCAGCAGCGTGAGTTCCGTTGATGGTAATAGCGCGTAAGCATAAAATTTGATACACCTCGATATGACTTCCGGCTGGTTTCAACTGTTTCATTAGTCCTCTGTATCCATGCGACGCGCGGACGACGGACGACAAGCCCCTGTGATAGATTCAACCTCTCGAGTTTACTACTTCCCTGCTACTTGCAGCAAAGTGAGTCATTGGTTACTATTGATTATTGTTATAGGCCTACTTTGTTTATTTTTCTCTTAGTTTGCTAACAGCTTCATTAATGATTCCTTACATGTCGTCTAAGTGAGGGTTGGGCGAGTTTGCGTTAGGCGGTAATAGAACGTGAACAGTGGCAGTGAAAATGGTGAATTGGCGAATTGCTCCCGAACCATATTTATTGGTTCAGGATTTGGATGGTAATTGTTGAATGCTCGGCCGTCTTATACGGTGTAACTGACAAATCGTCACACAACCGAAAAAGGTGTTGGGATAAGCGAAAATTTGGGGGGGAAGATTTCGCAATTCGGGGAAATAATCCTAGTTAAAGGTACACTCCGCCTGCCTTATAACAGCCACACGCCGATCGCCACATGCGCATGGTTACCAGTGCACCGTTTCACGAGACTGCGTAGTAATACAAGATAACTAAACTAAGATAGCTATAGCTGCGTTCCTCGCAGCGAAAAATGCAGCTACTATCTCAGTTGGCATTGAGACGAGTAGACGAAACAGCATGAATGCACAAATTGGGTTGGCGCAAACCGGAATGATTTTCTTATTTTAACATCTCACTTTATAATTTTTTAGGCTAGAGTCTTATAATTTTTCTTCGGCAATCTATTGGCATGAATAATTTTAGTTTTTACCGCGTTAGTGCTTTAGATTTTTGATCTCATGGTAATTATTAGCCAACGATTAAAAATTAGTGCATGCACACACACAGATAAAACGTCAAGGTTATTGTACGCGCGCAAAGGATCATTTAGTCGCCGGATGCTAATACATATAGTTCCCAATATTCAACAGAAAATCTCTTAGCCGCCATATTTTAAAACTGATTTTTAGCAAGGGATTGACTAACGGTAAATAAATAGAACTTTGGAGCCATGCTTGATGTGGAGGATCGAGAAAAATGGCGATGGGAGGAATGTACCTTTAAAAGACGCAAGATAAGCAGGGCTTACATTGGTTGCCGGAAGGATTGGAGTACAGTGAGAATGAAATGGTATCTATATAATAATATCCTGCAGGATTCCAATCGTTGACACTGATGAAATGCGATGTTGCATTGTTGCACATGAAAATTGTTGCAAGAGATGAAGATTGTTACATCGATGTTACATTACACAGCAACAGTTGCTCCTAGGCCTTAGGAGCTTCGTCGGGCAGATGACAGGAAGTGGTTAACGCTCGCTAAAAACAGTTTGAACCCTATTGAACACTTCCTCCTGGAGAGACAGATTGAAGCGAAGCATCCTATGCGCAAGGCTCGCTGAGAGATATATGGTAAAGATAGCTTGGGCAACTAGTGCTGCTGCGGGCACAGGATGAGTCCCTACATTCTGACACAAAAGACAGGTACACGATTTTCTTTTTCGAGAATATGCAAGAGTATTCCAAGAACTTACAGGGTATACTTTTCGAGTTTTTCAAGCCGTTTCCCGATCTGGAATTTTATTTTCATTTTCCAGAACATTTCCAGTGTTTCAAGAGAGGACTCGTACGAACCCTGATAAGAACTGAACATCCCAAAGAAAAAAAAAATTTCAGAAAATATTCATTTTTTTTTAAATTGAGAAAAATAAAATCGAAGCAAAAATTAGAAACCAACGAATCCTTAAAAAAATACAACTCAATTTTGTCGTCAAGTCACAAGACCAACCTCACCACAAAACGAGAAAAGCAGGCTTCCCTTTCAGTTCCTTTCGCCTCCCACGCCTTTAGCATGCCAACGTTTTCCTTTGGAAGCGCGTGCATACCAACAGCGTCGCTGCGGGACCCCTTCAATACCGTCGGCAAGCCATCGGAACGCGGCTCATCACACACACCTCCCCTCCCACCCCCGCGATCCTAAGGGTACGCTTGGCGACGTGTTGTAGCAGGATGGGAGGGGATGGGGTCGGGGAGGGAAGGGGTCTCAAGGTACCACCGCTGCATCGCTCTATTTGGCACAGTTTTCTCCCTCAGGCTTACCTATTACCATGGAAATCAGACGAAAAATGCGACTCAGGTCTTTGTACTACCTTCCTTCTCTCTTTTTTTTCCGGCCGACGATGGAGAAGATACACGGACATTGAACTAGTATATTGAACGCCACACAAAAAAGGCTGTGAAATACCGCTGGAGGGGGTCAATTCGGAGACTGGGGTAGTGTTGAAGGTTTCGGCGGTATCGACGAAATGGGATAGCGGAGTCGATAGCGTGCTTAACAGCGAGAAATCGTGTCTTTTTTGGAAGCGTTGTTGCAGTATTGGGGGTAGCATGAACAGTACATCAAAGGAAATTTTGACAAGCAATCGGGTGACCCTAGTTTACTCCCGGCCGCACGATGCCACAAGGAATTTTTTTTTCGTCTAGATGGCGGCACACTGGCCTTTGCTGCAGTTCCCGAATGCTATGATTGGTCTTTCGGTATACCATCTCATTGCAGTTTCATTTATAGTGAGATAAACAAGCAATTTAACGTATTAATCAATACTTTTTAAATTAGAAATCAGCACAGCGTATGATGTTGGTTGTAGGAAGAGATACGAGGAAGTGAGAGAGGACGTGACAGAGGAAGAGAGAGGAAGAAGAGAGAAGAAGAGAAAGACGAGAGACTGGAAGAGAGAGAGGAAGTGAGCGAGAGGAGGAAAAGAAAGGTATAAAAGAGGAAGAATAGAGGAAGTCAGTGAAGACATAACAGAAGAAGAGAGAGGACGAATAAAGAAAAAGAAGAGAAAGGAAGATAAAGTGAGTGGCAAAGAGAGAGGAAGTGAGAAGAGGAGGAAAAGAGAGAAATAAAAGAGAAAGAAGTGAAGAAGTGAGAGAGGACGTGACAGAGGAGGAGAGTGGAGGAAGATGTGAGGAAGAGACAGCAAGAAGAGAGGGAGATAAGAGAGTGGAAGAGAGAGAGAGGAAGTGATTGAGAGGAAGAAGAGAGGAAGTGAGAGAGGACGTGACGGAAGAAGAGAGAGGAAGTGACAGAGGACATAGCGAGGATGAGAGCGGGAAGATTTGAGAAGAGAGAGGAAGAAGAGAGAAGAAAAAGAGAGAAGAAGACGAGAGAGTGGAAGAGAGAGAGAAGGTGAGCGAGAGGAGGAAAAGAGAGGAATAAAAGAGGAAGTGAGAGAGGACGATACAGAAGAAGAGAGAGAGAGCAACAGAGTGGAAGAGAGAGGAAGTGAGAGAGAGGAGGAAAAGAGAGGAATAAAAGAGGAAGAAGAGGAAGTGAGAGAGGACGTGACAGAGGAAGATGTGAGGAAAAGAGAGGAAGATAAGAGAGTGGAAG
>JAHWFP010232854.1:96456-116394 GCA_023313725.1 Lithobius niger | reverse complement strand
GGGGGGGGGGCGTTGCATATATTTGCATTAATTCATGTGTCGAGTGGGCGAGTTTATGTTGCGTTCGCTGTTATAATAATTCTACAAAATAAGCTTCAGAAAATCGTGATTAAGATTCAACGTATATCTTAACAGCAAGTACGTAAATGAACTCCTGCTCCTTGTTAAAAATAATACTATCTTCTAGTTTATTGCTGCCACGTGAATGTGAGTCGATACGATGACGAATCGTTCTGGTGACGATTTGGGTTAAACACGCTGTCAATTCGGGACCTCAGCAAACAACGAGAGTACTTAACTTGATCCAACCGTGATAATTTTCGAAGGCCCCCTTATCCCATTAGTAGATAGCATTAACAGATCTTAAATTTGTTTAATTTTCTGAGTTCATCGGTTCTCAGGTCCTGAGGAATTTCTAATATTTTCCTTTTGTTTTTTTTTCTTTTTACCGTATTTCATCGCAGTAATTGGAATAACCACAAACCTTACGATTTTATTTCACGGTTTCAAGTGGCTCCATTTGGAAACGCGCGAAGTGACCCACACGCCTTAAGCACCAGCGCCTCAATTGTTTACAAGGCCCCCAACCGGAAGTGGGCCTTACTTTTCCTTTTATCCCCACAGCCTCCACTGCTTCCGGTCTTGCTGGCCGCTTTTCAGCCCCGCAGTAAATGTTGCCAGGCAGGCAGCCAGCCAATCATGTGCCGCTCTGATCGCTTGGCCAGTCACGTGACCTCCCTGCTTTTCGGGAGGGCACGTCCGGGCGGTCGGAACGGCGTCTTTGAATCGCTTGGCTTCCTGTTCCTCCTGTTTACTCCTCGCTGCCTGACAAACAAATCTCGCCCTTTTGCGAGACGGCGCCACCGTCGCCAGATCCGTGCTTGCGCATGCCCCCACCACAGGTCACCAATGGGTTCGCGGTAGCGATAAAAATAACAAGCCGTGTTTGTTGTTGGCGCTTTTCCTCGGGGGTTGCTTAACGGTTGGGGCGGTGATAGGAAGGGATCTGCCCGTTTGGAATTTATTTTATGTGTTTGTTGCTGTGTGTCGGGTGATTTAGTGTCATTGTTGTTAATGCAAAGCCGGGTAAACATTAACGATTTTCCGTCCATAAATCTGATGTGGTACAGTGGTAAGGTTTTTTTTTTTTGGTAAATTCACGCCATAAAAACGGAAATTTACAGTGATTCTTCGCAATTTCACAAACCGTTCACTGTGTTTGGTAAGCAATAGTCGCAATAAAATGATGATACACCTGACAGTAGCGTAGCGTGAGCCCCCCCCCCCCCCCCCCCCCCCCCCCCCCAGTCCCAGCAGCGGCGGTGAGGAATTAATTTTTTCTAGTTGTTTAAAACGGGGAGGAGGGCGTGCTTTGGACTTAAATTCGCAGGGGGGCACACACCAAGATAGTACAATATATAAATAATAAAAAATATTCTATAAAACAACTGAAACTTTTAGAGGAAACCTTAATGGGGCATAAATATTGTAGGGAGGCTTGAGTTGTTTTGGGCGGAATTATAAATGTGATGTGGGTGATCGGGCATTATATCATTTTCCTGGCTAAAATCCAAGGCGACTTAGCATTTCCCTGACTAAAATTACTGGATGAAGTGGTGATGATTAACAGTGAGAGTTTTGTCGGCGTGATTGGCGGAATTAGGAGGATCATTTCTAAATAATAATATCAAACAACTTAAACCATGCGCAATGGCTGTTTGCCGTGACGTCACCCTGAGTTAGCCAATGACGAACGAGAACAACGGCTGTTTGGGCGTCTGATTGGACTAGCCCAGTCACGTGATATGCACGTCACAGCAAACAGCCATGGCGTGTGGTATAGGTTAGCCAAGGCTTGGAAAGAGAGTTAAAACAGACCTATTATTGGAAAGAGAGTTAAAATAGACCTATTATTGTACAGGGATGCTGCGAGGTATATCTGCTTTTTAAACCATTTTTTCACATTCCTACTTTTCATTTTTTGCACATTTTTCACATACCAACTTTTTATTTTTTGCATTACTGTGTCTTCCTCTTCCGCATAGGGCATATAACAACACTGTTTGAGCAATCTTCAATAAAAATCTTTCTTTATAGTAATCTCTGTGATTTTTCAGTATTTTTTATATTTTTTTTGCTATTTCAGGATGCCTTTAAAATTCGTTACACTAAAAATAATGTTACAATCACGTAAATATTCTGCTCATGTATTTATTAGTCACACACTTTTGACAAAATTTTAAACAACTTCAAAAATCAGATTAGTCTGCTGCAACCGGAAGACACTCCTTTTTCATGCGCAATGCGATGCGCATCACTTCACGTTCACGTGCATAATTTCTGCCCGTCAAAATCACATTGCTGTCGATGTCAACATTGCGAATCCTTCCCAAAATGGCCGTTAATTTGATTGTTTTTACTTGAGCTTGTGCTTTTCGCCTTTTTTTTTACACGACCGCTCGTATTGTTCACATTTTGTCTCATTTTTCACATTTTTTTTTTACCATTAGCAATTTTTCACATATTTCCCATTTTTTCACACTGCTTGTAATGCTCATGTATTTATTAGTAAAAATAATAAATATGCCTGCCCCTTAAATACGTCTGGTCACCATTTCGCTAGCGTTGCCCATATTCTAAACACAGCATCCACGTTCCAGATTCTCCGTCATCCAATAGGCTCATGTAAGTCACGTGATCTCATTTTAGTTATGAAAATCGCGGCGCTGCTGCGAAGTGTTGTTCCATTTGTTATTTACCACTATTTTCTTTCTATTGCTCGAAGATTCTACGATGCTGCATCTAGGAGTTGAAAAGGTGACAAGGCGCCTTTAAGCCAATTCTTCATCAGTTTGTGCCAAGAGTAGTTTAAACTAGTCAAGCCAAGTGACTTTTTGACTTAAAGACTAACGCCAAACGTTTGTTTGACAGGACAGCGAAGAAGAAGAAGAAGACGAAAGCTGACGATCGAGGTCGCTTGCTTGCTTGTTGGTTGGGTGAGGCAGGTGCCAGAGCCATAAACACCTTTTTATGGGCCCACCCAGGCAGTCGCCTTCGAATCGCCAACCCCTCCCGCTAAACAATTGGCTACAAAAACAAAAGACTTCATTCCCGGGTGTACTTGGGTCAGAAACTTGACAAAATCACTCTCCCAGAATCGGATCAAGATAATGGGCAAAACGGCGAAGCGAAGACGCGGGCGGCCATCTTGGATGGACAGTTGCCACTTCCGATAAAAGACTAGTTCGCTAAACCGACGGTAGGGTGGCAGTTCCGGCATCACGCATATAGAATGGCGCAATCTACTCATATGCTCCTGGATATTGGATTTATTATTTCTTTTTAAACTTGTAGCTTTACAAATCTGCAAGCGTTGTAATCGGATTTAAGCCTGGTGGTGAAACCTGTTTTAAACCTGGTAAAATGCAGTGTTGGTTTGCAAATATAACAATTTTTGGGTTTGATTTACAGAGCGTTGGTTCGGCTCTGCAACACTCCGTAAAAGCTACGTAAACGTTGCACACTTTGTAACTTTTAGTCCGGGGTGTAACTGAAATTCCAACAGATTGAATCCTTGTATATCTGTACATTTCTGTATATCTGTATATCTGTACATTTCTGTATAAAAATTATACGCGTAAGTGAAATCTGTTAACGTCACAATCAAGGACAGTTTGACATTCGTGCAAAAAAACACAGAGAGGACAGAGACAGAGATGGAGATAGACAGAAACGGAGAGAGACACAGAGATAGCGATACATACAGACAGAGATGGGAGATAGAGAGAGTGAATGTACTAACAGTTAGGTAGGGCTATACAGAATGGCGCCCGAGCAAAGCGAGGCCTTCATTTGGATTTTGAGTCCTGTTTGTCGGCTTGTTGATTCGGTACGAAAGAATAAATCAATTTTGTCCCTGGAATCCTTCTGCATACTATGATCGACAGCAGCACAAGCCCAAATAGGCGGCGATTGTGTCCACAGGTTTCGGGATTTCCAAGCAATGAAACAAGGATCGACCTCCAGCTCATTGGGTCATCCTGTTGACAGCAGCCATAAGGTTGAAGGCTGACTGAAGGTTAGCACGACATTGCGTGTGCTACAGAGGTCCCGGGGTTCGAGCCTACTTCAGCCACCTTTTGGATTTTCTGGAAGGGCCTGATATGCCATTTGGTCATGCCAACTGTGGTGTGTAAGAGATCCTAGGAATTTCTGATCGATTTCTCATACAGGAAAACTCAGTAAGCAGACAAAAATAGCAACGTGACCACAATACAGCAGTGACATTTGCCGCCATATTGGCACCAGTATGGGTATTGGAGGGCATAACTACAAGGTGCACTACATAAAAATGGAGGGAAAAACAACGGAAGAGCGTATTTCTTAGGCTTAAAATAACGTTGTTTTCTCCAACAGCAAAAATCGCGCGTTTTAGGTCTAAGAAATCACTCTTCACAGCATCGGCTTCAGTATGACGCCCTTCTGTTTCTCTCTACAGTGCCCCTTGCAGCTAACCCATTAAGGCCCCAGCATAGAGTTATATACAATAATATTACGTCGTGTCACTGCTCTATACAATAGGTCGGTATTTAGCGGGTTAATCCACTTTTCATGAGGAAAGTGAGGGGGGGGGGCAAATAAAGCGACGAATGTCAAAAAAAAAGAAGACACACGAAACAACAGCCGAGTTTCGGCCGAGCTTGCCGGCCAAACCAACTCTTGCAACAGCGGCTGAGAATAATGCGCCGTTTTCATAATAATCGCAGGACCATAAGAAAAGCGGGTCATCCAAATGCAACAGAGCCAGAATCGATTAGTCGTTCAGTGTCGATAACAGCAAGGCGCACTCGATTCCAAATCGCGCTCAATAAAATACAACAACGAGAAGCCGGCGGGACATTTGTTCTTAATAAAGCCATAATTTGGAAGCCAGCGAGCAGAGGAGCGGGCGAAAACGTATCGTAATGGTATTCCTGTTTCAAATTAATAATGTACAATATAAAGTTTCAAGCCGGCGCTGGTCAGTCAGCCTGCAGAACGATACAAAAGACTAATTTGACTCCTGATGAGGTCAGCTGTCCGAAAGTGACCGCGCAGCAAGCGGCTAAAGGATGGACAGCTGGTGCGCCCCAAGAATATATCGGAGAAATGGAGCCACTTCGCCAAGGGTCATTTGGAGACCCGACCCGACCCCCCCCCCCCCCCCGACGCCACAACCCCTACTCCTGCAACATCGGGTACCACGTAAACTAGGCTGTTCCGTGTTAGTCTATACGAAAAGAATAGCTCTAAATTAATGTTTAAAGGCGCTGTTGGTAACTTGGCTTCGGGTTTACTTTAAGCTGTTCACAACTTGAGTGGCGACGACCAAAGGGTGAATCGGGAGTTTTAGAAGGGCTTTGATCCAAAACCTAACGCTCAAAGCTTCTTATGGTGGAAAAATGTTACCCCAAAATTGGTTCAGATAGATGATGGTTGATTTACTGGCTCGCCTGCATTGCAGGTTTGGGTCGCAAAACGGGTGCAAGAGAGATGAACGTTCGGCTTGTTTAGGATTAGATTCTTGTGTGCGCGGCGTATCTTGAGTCCTGCAAGTATTTTATGAGCGGCTACGTCTTCCTGGAGGAGGCGGCTTTAATCGACTGCCGGCCGCCATTGTTTTTGTGACCATCTTGGATATCAACAAGGCACTCTGCTATTAAAAACGTACAATCGATTATCTGTGTTCCTTCTGCAGCGAACTCAAGATAGACTGCGGACACTATAAGAGCCAACTGAACTGAATTTAAGTTTAAATGGTTATTAATTGAAAATGTAGGCTGTAAAAGGTTCGTGATATTGCTCACGCAAGCATTGCTAAGTATGGGTTGATTTTAAGGTGGGGCTATAGGGTTATGGGAAAATAAATAAAAGGCCTAAAAAGGCATCCGAAAATGGCGATTGATGCGGGAGTGGGTTGGTTGGGAGGATTAGGAGGGTAGCGGATTTAAAAGCTATTGTGTACGCAGCCTATCTTGAGTCCTGTAGGTATTTTATGAGCGGCTACGTGTTCCTGGAGGGAGCGGCTTTAATCGACGGCCGCCATTGTTTTTGTAACCATCGTGAATATCAACAAGGGACTCTTCTACCAAAAACATACAATTGATTATTGGTGTGGACACTATAAACATTCCAGCCAAACATTCGTTCAGCATGAGGGGTTACAACAGATTGCTCAGAAACTGTGTCAAACATAACAGTGTTTCATTGTTGAAAACAAAGTTTGGTAATCTAAACACAATGTCTTCGCCTTGAATATTACAATCATTGTTGAGATCTGGAGATAGAATCGGGAGTGCGTATCGGCAGCTCGATATCGGGAATACACAAACTAAACAACCTTTCTCCGTAAAGACTATAGTTCTAAAATGATGTTTAAAGGCACATTTAATAGTAAATAAAATATAAAAAAAATTAACGCTAATTTCGAGAAACAGAGCACTGAAGAAAGTATCGTTACCATGGTTATGCACATCGACCAATATTGGTGATTAACTACAAACCAATCAATGAACCACAAGGTAAAGAGTAAACGAAGCAAGCAGTCTGCATTAAAGACTGGCCTTGTGCGGATACACAATACACTAGTCTGAGAAAGAAAAAAAGACAACTGCCCCGACTGGGACTCGAACCCGGGACTCCACGCTGACTAGAACGGGTGCTCTAACCACTGTGCTACCGGGGTGGATCATGCTACAGGCTGATGAAAGACTGAACATCTAGTAAGCTCGGCTAGAGCCTGTTGCCATAATACGCCCCGCTAGCGCAATGGTGAGAGCACCCGGCCTAGTCAGCGGAAAGTCCTGGGTTCGAATTCCAGTATGGGCAGTTGCTTTTTCTTTCTGTCACAGATTAGTGTATCGTGTATCCTCACAAGGCCAGTCTTTAATGCAGACTGCTTGGTTCGGTGATGGACAGTAACACCGTTTAATCAAATGTGCTCAGTCACATTATAACGCAGTACTAAACAGTAAGGCATAATTTATTTTTATGTGCAACGTACTAATTTCTTACCCAAAAGTGTATCCTTAATGTAGGTAACATCTGGTATGGATGATACGACAACACAACTTACAAAAAAAATACCCCAGCTATTTATTTACCAACTCTTTACAACTTACAAGCACAAAAGCGCACAAAAGCACACAAAAGCCCTCGCCCTTCATCAGCATAAATTACATAAACGTTGAAGAAATAGTTAAATGAGTCATTAATTAAACATTGATTAAGGTAAAAAATGAATAAATATACAAATCAAAATACTCAGTAGCAAGTTTTGTAAGGTGCTAAGGAAGTAGACGATTAGTTTCAAGGCAAAGGCCCAATTCTGATTTATACTTTAGTGCATATCTAGGGGACTATGCACACAGCGTTACATATTAGGCATCAGCTAGAATATATCCTTCTGAGTGACCCTTGCAGGCTCCAGAGGTCTACCTTTCGGTTGAACCTAACACCAACCTAGGATCCATCGTTTGGCCACCGGTATTTAACGGATCTGGCCTAAGATTTTACGTCACGTGATTGGCTAGCAGGCGCGATGTGATTCAAACTGGTTTAACAATAGAACTCGCTCGTCATCCGGCTGTTGGCGCTTGGCCAAGTCCCGTGTGTGCACGGTACTAAACGGCGGCAACAGCTACGTTATCGGCAAGGTGCACCATGGAGTGCTGGCTCCGTGAATTGCTACTGCCGTACACGTAAGCCGTTATAGTTTTAATAAACTAATTATCATTAATACTGGCAAGATTTCAAAAATAGGTTTTAGTTAATTAACCACTCGGCATCCTTTTTTATTTATTTATTTTTTGTTTGACCATATTCGGTTAGGCTTTTAGATCAACGCTTAACAGATTAATAACCACAACTATGTAATACAAATTTTGATTTCATCCCGTAGTTATTTTTAGCCATTGGAATTACACTACACACGGTTTTTGCTTTTAAATAAATAGAACCTTTTCATAAACTTTGTACCGTATAATCATTTTTTATAGTAGTTATCTAAATTACTAATACCATTCATCATCGCTCATCATTTGCGCGTGAAAAATCACGTTTCGGAAACAGCAGCAACGCTCAAAACCAGAACGTGTACCTCCGTCTGTTACACGTTATGACGATTATTGCACACAAACCTCAAAGCCCACTGTGAACAGCTTCACGAACGCCCTCTTCTGCAGTCCAAGTAAATGACCAGCAACGGGACACGTCATTTACCAAGCACAATAGTTAGGGACATTATATTATTTATGGTCGGGAGGAGGGGGGGGGAGGAAATGAAAAAGTGACCACCAAATTTGTGATAACCCCCGTCGACAGCCTGAAAAAATCCCCCCCCCACTCAAGATCCAAAAGTAATGTGACCCCCCCTTCCCCCCCCCCCCAAAAAAAAATGGCGCTTTTCGTATGCCTATTGAGACTGTCTGCAGGTGATTTGCTGTAGCCAAGATTAGTGCTGTAGCCAAATTAAGTAAGTAGCACTCCGCACCGGCAAGTTACTATAAAGTGTCCGCGGCCTATCTTGAGTTCTCCGCGGAACGAACACAGATACTCGATTGTACGTTTTCAGTAGCAAAGTGCCTTGCTGATTTCCAAGATGGTTACAAAAACAATGGCGGCCATCCATTAAAGCCACCCCATCCAGGAAGACGTAGCCGATCACAAAATACTTGCAAGACTCAAGATACGCGGCGCACACAATAGTTGTAAGAAAAACGTGCCTCGTTTTTAACGAAAAGACACGTTGGGTTAAAAATGTTCGAATCAACACCGATGTTCCTTACACCCATCTTGTATCAAGTTTGATACAATACACGATGAACACACTGTTTGCTTGTATGCCCACATCCGTACCATAGTCAGCACCTGATAGACAGAATAAAGCAAAAAAACAGGGAACAATGCGTTTCTACAGTGTTTATTGGAAAAAAAAACCATACTTGTAGTATTGGTAGTACTATAGCTTCAAAACCTTGTATGCTCGCATCATGGGGATTCCAGAATCAGAAGCATTTTTAGAAATTTAGACTGCTGAAAGTGCCATTTTTGAGGTCCAAAAATGACTTTTTCTTCGAGTTTTGCCAGTTTTTGTGTGTGACCCCCCCTCTTGACGGCACCTGAAAAATGTATGATACCCCTCGAGAATGTACAATAATTCATGAGGGCCCACGCTTACCCCCCCCCCCGGAGATAAATAATGATCGGTCCCTTACAAAAGCTTCTCACTTTTGACAGATAAACTGCGATAAAACGGTTTAGCTCGGTCCCTAACAGTGGTAGACCCTTTAAAGTACCCTTGACGCAAAGTGGACATTCCCACCTTTCGAATGAACCTAATTGGAGTCATCCACCTTAATTAGAAACGTCACAATAGCTTAACTTATAGGGTAAGTAGGCCTGTTTTCAGTACGCTCTTGAGAAGGCCCTTTTACGCCCCTTTAAAAGGGGCTTGCTTTCACTCCCCAATTTACGCAGTTACGTCATTTTATTACACCTTGTTGCCGCAAGAGGGCAGCCTTTGCTTTGGCTCAAATCTCGTCAGTCAGCAAATGGACGGCTCACTTCAAGTGAAAACCATTTCACAAAGGCGCCTCAGACAGTTGGACAATTGATTCTCTAGTACAAACAGCCCCAGTTGCCTATAATTACGTCTCGTTTATGCACTCCCCGTCAGAGTGCGCCAACGTCGCTTCTGCTGACGCGTCATATCACAGCGACTTCATTGCAAGACAGTAGATAAAATGAAGGGAACAAAAGACGGAGCACTTGACCTCTGGACGCCATCGCGACACCAGAAGCGCCCTCGTGTGACGATACGGGGCACTATACCACTAAAATTGCTAAGGATTGACTCTGCTTTGGCTTTTTATTGCGCATGCCCCTAGCATGGCGCAATTGGCCTTTGAAGCAATCTGCGCGTATAATTCTGCCTCGTTAAAACCAAAATCTTCCATCGACGGTCGTAATGTTGCCAAATTATTATTCTCAGCCAAACGTCATGGCGAAAGGAGAAAGGGAACCCGCTAAAGACAAAAGTTGTATGCGGTCTAGACTGAATACAAGGACTATAGAGCAGTGACACGACGTAATATTATTGTATATAACTCTACGCTGTAGCCTTAATGGGTTAGCTGCAAGGGGCACTGCAGAGAGAAACAGAAGGGCGTCATACTGAAGCCGATGCGGTGAAGAGTGTTTCTTAGACCTAAAACGCGCGATTTTTGGTTGTTGGAAGAAACAACGTTATTTTAAGCCTAAGAAATCCGCTCTTCCGTTGTTTTTCCCTCCATTTTTATGTAGTGCACCTTGTAGTTATGCCCTCCAAAACCCAGACTGGTGCCAATATGGCGGCAAATGTCACTACTGTATAGAACAGAGCACAGAATGGAGATAAGATTCGTACCGCTATACAATACGATATGAGGGTAGTTTCAGGATGGAAATCTTTACCCGACAATATCCGGGTTAGGGCAACTGCAGGCACGTTTTTCAGAAACTTCGAACAACCAGAATCCTCGCATTCGAATCTCTTGCACTGCTCACATCGCTCGGGTTATTTACAGCCTGAGCGGGAATTGATCCCTCAACTCTTGTGACCAGTATGTCAGCATAGCTTGGCGGTAGGACTTCGGCCGTGGGTTCAAATCCCGCTCAGGCAGTTTCAAGTTAAGTCCGTTAAAATTTAACGTAGTTTGCCGAAAGAAAAAGATACGAATATTTGCAGACAATGCCCTACAAAAACGGACAAGACGCATAGGTCTAGTTTAATTATATTTCATTCTTGTCTTCGTACGGGCTTTACTTCTAGAAGAGTTGGCATATAAAATCACGTGAACATGGTAGGTTTTTAATGACGTAGACACGCGTAATCGAAAATCGTGAACTGTGCCATTGGTGTTTCGAGTTAATTTCTTGCATTTAACTGAGAGCCAAACTAAGGCAACCACAATTTCCAACGCGATTTTCCTCCCTCCTTCCTTCATGTTTTTTCCCCCCTTGTAAAAACTCCCGATATTTCTTGGCTTTTTTCCATGTTTGTGGCTTCGCAACCGCTTTCCAACCGTTTAATATATTTTTAGACCGTTTTTATTTTTTTATTCTCCCTATATCATTTCTCTTTTCCGTTTTTTGAAAACGAAGGAGCCAGAGAGCGCTATCGAAAATGCGATTTTGATGCAGCAATTACATTAGAGTCAAAACCGAAGCACACACATACAAGAGATAGACGAAGAAAGAAAGAGGCCGCACAATTTACTTCTTATAAGAACTTGGATTCATCCGCCACCGCAAACAAATACGTACAAAGAAGGGCTGCTGTTTTCTAGTTTTGTTACACGAATAAAAGGGCGCCCTTAACCCCCCCCCCCCCCCCATACCTCTCCTAACCCATACACTCGCCCCTTCACCAAAAAATATTGCCCGGGCAAACAAGAGATCCGATCAATAAATAAAAAAGATGACAAGCAAGATCGAAATGCTTTGTTTAACTACAGCCGATCCCTATTTAAACGATTCTGTGGCTTCCCCGATACTGCTGATACTGAAATTCCTTGGTACCGCAGACACTAAATAAAAATAATATCAGTGTTTGCACTATCAGGAACCTACCACTAAAACATGCGACAGTTTTTTAAGTGTAATAGTTCAGTATAATCTTTGATATTGTTGGGGATTTCTTCTCCGGCGGTGGCTTCCCGTTTCGCCGAAAATGTAATGAAGCCCTGGATAAGATTCGGTGAAAGGGGGATTCCCGTTTCGCCCAATTCGTCAAAAATGTAACATTACAGAAGTTAAAGCATTTCCTACTTCGAATGACTTTATTATTAGGTGTGGTTTCCGATGTTGTATGTTTAGCCGCAGCGAGCGCGGCAGGAAATTTGAAAAAAATAAATGGCTCGGCGAAACGGGAACTCCCCTTTCGCGGAAAATTAAGACACTGACTATAATTTGGCGAAACGGGTATAACATGAGCCATATTTAAATATATATTTTTTTTTTGGGGGGGGGGGGGTGGGGGTGGGGGTATTACGTGAGGTTGAGTAGAGGAGGGAAAAAGTTAGGAGCGTTAGGGGGGGGGGTGTTTTTATTTCTGAAAGGATGGCAGGTATCCAACCATGTGAAAAATATTATTTGCTTGCGAGTTTTTTTTTTTTTTTAAATTAATTTCTTTGAGCTTTAAGTCAGCCGAAGCAACTTAATGCTTTTATGGCTGAACCGGCTCAATTTGGAACATTGAGTTTATTTGCATGTTTGGGCGTTCGTTTAAAACAAAGAAAATCTATAAAGCCCACAGACACAGGAGAATGGTCTCTGAAAAAGGATATTTCCGTAAATGCGAATGCGAACAGACATGTTTTCCTTATTTCCGATTTCGAAATGTCATTTTGACACCTGATAACCGAAAAACGATTCATGGACTATGAAACTCTTCGGATCAGCCCTCCGCCTACGCTATCGGGGATTGGGCAGGGGCTGCCGGGGGGGGGGGGGGTACAGATGAACGGTGAATTTCTGTTTCGTCAACAAATCCCGTTTCGCTAATAAAAAAAAAACGTAGATTAACAGCTTAACCCTCAGGGGCCAATCTCGTTTCGCCAAAACGAATTTGACAAAACTTTACGTGCACGAAATTTAATACCTCATTTCTATGTAATGAACAGAGACAAGCAGTGGTAGAAGAAGACCAATTGATTTATCAGCGTTTTGAAAACATGCAATACATTCGGAAAAACAAGTACTTTAAAATATTGTTAAGAATGCTCGGTCGTCACTAGGTCAATGCCAAGGTTCGCTTTAAGAAGTTTTACACAGAATTCCGTTTCGTAGGATCAAAATATACTTCAAAAATTTAACATTGCAGAAGTTAAAGAGGCTTGCCTAATTGGAAGTAATTTGTGATTAGTTATGGTTTCTGATGTAATGTGTTCAGCCGCAACGAGCGTGGAAGCGCAAGCGAGGCACGTAATTTGAAACAAATAATTCTGCAAAACGGGATTCTGCAAAACTGGCGCTTATCAATAAATATCTGACCATTATCGTGTCATAAATGTTCGTGTTTTAATGTTTTAAATATTTCGTGTGCCCAAAATTTCGTGAACGGTATTTGGCGAAATGGGATTTCGAGAAACGGGACGTAACCTATGAAACTCGGCTACAATGAGATATGTGGGGGGGAGGGGGGAGACGGTACTTTTTGTGACGTAGGAATCGAAGGCAATTCGAATAAAAGCACATCCGATGGATATGTTTGCAGACCAGTCGCTTCCTTCTTTGAAAAGCTATAAGAAGCCGTTATGATCCACAAAGTTGGTACATCTTGTCAAGTCTCGACTTAATGAGTTTATATTTTATGCAGAAACCCGCCGCTGGCAGTTTGGCTAGTAGGCTCCAAAAGAGGTCGTCCCGTGCACACGGACATCCACTGATCTGTACACAGAGAGAAGAAGCGAAGATGGCCGGTCCAAATCTGAAACAGGATTGCCGAATAAACCCTGTGCCCCAAAGAGCGAGAACTGATCTGCAGGGGGAGAGGGGGAGTTGTCGAGGGATGAGCTAGGATGAGACGAACGAACCAGGGCAAACGAAGGGAGAGGGAGGAAGGGGTAGGCGAAGAGAAGAAATCACAATTTATGGCCAGTTTTATTATTATTTCCAG
This sequence comes from Lithobius niger, assembly GCA_023313725.1. Taxonomy (NCBI): domain Eukaryota; kingdom Metazoa; phylum Arthropoda; class Chilopoda; order Lithobiomorpha; family Lithobiidae; genus Lithobius; species Lithobius niger. The sequence goes on along the minus strand of JAHWFP010232854.1, from coordinate 102,698 downwards.
AAGTAGTTCTATGGGCTTATTGCAGGATTGCGGTGGTTAAATTTACCATATTTCACATCCGAGAGACCATTGTTTCTCCCCCTCCCCCTCCCCGCTTTCTCTTTTTTATCCGACCATCCGCAGCATTTATTGAGCGACGCAATGTAACGCTACGAACAACGGCCTCCCCCGACACATAGAGGGAAAAAAAAGAAAAAATACATATAAAAAAAGAGAGAAAATTCCGTTTTCCAACGCTGCGATGCCTCAAAAAGGTGGAAGAAACGAACGGAAGAAGAAAAGAAAGAAGACACGGACGGTAAATCTCCAACCAAATATCAGGCCCTGCGATCAGAACAACCAATGGCGCCCCGAGGCTACGACTGACGCACAGACAGGCAGGGTAGCCTCCGACATCCTAAGGAAGAAGACTCACTGTGAGAGACCAGGCCATTTCAGTGTGGCAAACGAGCCGTTCTAAGTTGAGAAATACACAGGGATGTATGTAACACTCCTCAATGCCCAGCCCCTGTATATAGTTACAGATGGGAAGTGTGTGTGTGGGGAGGATGGGGGGGGGAGGGGCATTAGGGCAGTCAGGATAATGCTTTTTGGTGCGTCAAATCTAACAAAAAAATCTTGAAAAAAACTTATAATTTCTTTCCATCAGACTCTAGCGAAAGATAAAATGCGATGGGGTACCGACTTTATAAATCCGGTGTACACTTGTTGAGAAATCCGGATTTAATCCAGAAAAATCCGGAACAAATCCTGCAAATCAGGATTTAAATGCATGAGGTCCGGATTTAAATTACGAAAACACTCGACAAATCCGGAAAAATCCGACTGTAATCCAAATAATCCGAACTAAATCTTAAAAAATACGACTTAAGTCCGCTAAAACCAGGAACAAATCCGACCAAGTTTGGTGCGAAAATGGGAGCGAAAAATTGGAATCTTTAAATCCAGTTTAAATTCAACAAATCCGGATTAAATTCACATAGTATATCTGCCAAATAACACAAAAAAAACGGCTTAAATAAAAAAAAAATACAACTTCTGTCCAATAAATCTGACTTAAATCAGTATAAATCCGACAAAATACGATCAAGTTTGGTACACAAATGGGAGCAAAAAAAGAAAGAAAAAGTTGCTTTTAAATCCAGTCTAAATCCAACAAATCTAGATTTAATCCACATAGGTTGGGCAAATCCAAAATCAGGTGTACGCTTTTCACAATTCGGTAAACCCTCGGATAAATGGGTCCCCTGACACCAACGTATTACCACTGTGCACAGTAAAACACTGTGTACAGGAATTTAGGAAGGTATCACTTGGGCAGCTTAGACGGGCGCACTATTCTACAGATCTGCAGCAGATCAACGTTTTGAAGATTGGTTCGATAGGATACTAGCTAGTGAGATCGGCATGCGACAAGTCCTCGCCATCGATTCTCGCATTCTTCTATCGTATTTACTCGACGCATGCGCAGACTTCGGCTGCTCTCCATGGGACGCAAAAGCAGGCTAACGTCATAAGGGGAGCGTTGGACGCAAGATAACAGATCGGCAGCAAAAAATAGTCAAGACTTGATAGTGCTAATTACTAAAAGTGCAACCAAGATCCATTCTTCAAATTCTCTAGTCCCAGTGCCAGAACCCAAGTCCCAAACGCTAGAGTCTCGGCAGCAGTCTCACCGACGTTCCGACGCGGTTACGAACGGATCACATGATCGTGGTTCCTTGCGTCCACTACCGTGGTTCCACGAGTCCAGACATACGGGGGCGTAATCCTCACTCAACGAAGGTGGACGACGTTTGTGCCGAATGGTGGGAATGGTATTCACGTTTCGTTATAAATATATCTTTTGTGCATCTGTGGCGCTACAAGTGTGAACGGCGGCCCTTCTCTGTTCTATGCTCCGCCACGAGTGTGGCTTCTCGGCTGCGTCACTGAGTGGCGACGTATGAAGGAAGCCTTCAGCTTGTAGCACACTGCTACGTTCCGTTCCGTTCCGTCCCGTTCCGACGACTGACGGCAACGGATGGTCCAGCGCACATTGTTATTACCGCCGCTAACCATTTCCGTCGGCTCCGCTGAGCTTTTCAGTTTGATCGCGCCCAAATTGGCAATGCAAATGAAGAAGGGCTTGTAGTGACCGTAAATAAGTAATTAAATAGAAAAAGTGGTAGTAAATGAGGTATTAATTCTTTATGTCCGAGTATGATGACATTTAAGTCCAGAAGGCAACCGAATAAGGTTCGCATCTGTATTTAGTCGAGGAAATGCATTGTGCGCAGGTGCATGACGGACGATAATGGCCGTCGACTGAAGCTTGTAGCACACTACTCCGTTCTGTCGCGTCCCAGGCCTTCAAAGTTTTGTTTGGATTAAAAGCATGTAAATTGGAGGAGCCGCGTATACTGCTCCGTCCCGATCCGTCGGCTGACAGACGGGTGGTCGAGGGAAAATCTTTTCAGTCAAAAACTGATCGCATCGGACGCCCATTCGCCTGGCACAACGCCTTTTTCCTACTAAATACAGATGTGAACCTATTTCAGTTGCCTTCTGAACTAAAATGTCATCATGTCCGAGCGTAAAGGATTAATACCTAATTTACTACGACTTTCTATTTAATTTCCTACGTAAGGTTAATACAAGCCCTTCTTTATTCGCATTGCTAATTTGGACGCGATAAAATTTAAAAGCTCAGCTCTTCGGATCCAACTGAAACGGAAGCAATGTGCGCTGGACCATCCGTTGCCGTCAGTCGTCAAGTTACAAGCTTTACGGCAGGTGCGTAGACTTCTCTGATGCGATCAGTTTTTAACGGAAAGGATTCTGCCTTGACAAGGGCGTCCGTCAACCAACGGGTCGTCACGGAACTGGACGGAGCAGTATATGCGGCTCCTCTAATTGACATGCTTTTAATCCAAACACAAATTTGCCAACCCGTTGGCTGACGAACGGGACTGTCGAGGCAGAATCCTGTCAGTCAAAAACTGATCACATCGGAGACGTGTACGCACCTGCTGCCATCAGTCGACGGCCGTCGTTACCCGTCACGCGTCTGCGCACAACGCCTTTCCCCTGCTAAATATAGAAACGAACCTATTTCAATTGCTTTCTGGACTTAAATGTCATATGCCCGAGAGTACAGAATTAATCCCTAATTTACTACGACTTTATATTCAATTACCTACTCAAGATCAATACAAGTCCTTCTTGATTTGCATTGCTACTTTGGGCACGATCAAATTTAAAAGCTCAGCCGAAGACACCTGAAACGGTTAGCGACGGAAGCAATGTGCGCTGGACCATCCTTTGCCACCACTCGCCGGAGCGGGACGGAACGGAACGGAGTAGTGCGCTACAAGCTTAAAGGTGCCGCCGCCGCCACCCGCAAAAATCAAATGCCGCATACGTCGTAGCTGGTTCGTTCGTTTTTCCGGCACGCTGCCGCCAATAATTCTGCCATTATTTTTAATTACCATTGTTTTATTTGCCATTTAATTATGCCATTGTTATTTAATTACCCTTCCTCCCACCAAACAAAAAAAGTATGCCAACCTTTTCTTTTTTCGGGAGGGGGTTCCTCATCACTGCAGTCCATTGCACAATACAGCCTCTGCCAGCAAATTTTGAACAACACAACATGCCATTACACATACCATACCATACAAAACCAAGCTACACAGACAATAGTTGTGTTCTTGTTAAACAATTGTTGCTGGCCTCCAAATAATCGTGGACTAATAGTAGATTCATTTGCACTTTTGTTTCTTTTGGTGTTCGCACAGTCCGTTCCCTTTGTCATATTTTTGACCCATGCCTTTTTTATTTTCTAATATTTTTCTTCAAAATGGTATGGAGGGGGCACTTTTTTATTTTTTTCTTATTTTTTCTTTAAGCTGGTCGGCGAAGGGGTTAGAAGGGGAGGGGGGGGGGGAGAGGCGGCTAGTCGTAGTTATTGCTGACTGGCGGGCGTCCGAAAGATCTCTTTGTTTGCTGGAACGGTCATTTTAAAGGTCGTTTGGCCCAGCCAACGGGCGTACAGCGCCCCCCCCTCCCCACCACCACCTTCTCTCCTGCACGTTTGTAGAAAATGGTGAGGGGGGGGGGGGTTACTCGTGCATGGTGTTTTGGCTGCAGGCACCGGTTGCGGGACATAAAACATGAAAGCACTCAATAATATTTCACGCCAGAAAAGTCTATTGACGGAAAGCTACCCCCCCCCCCCCCCCCCACCCATCCGCCCCCATCCCTTTCTCCCCCTTCCTTCCCACACAACACCTCTGCTTTTTCGGGATCACCGCTAGGGGACACCCGACCAAAAAGAAATGGCAAAAAATAAAATAAAACAAGCTGGCACTGGTTCGGGAAGAATTGGGAATTTCACACTACGTGAACACAGCCGGTTAAATGGCGTCCATATGCCTCGCTGCCTAGCGATCAGATTCAGGTGAGGAGTTTTTTTTTTTTACCTTCCAAGGTTTTTTTTTTCTTTTTTTTTGTGGGGGTGAGAGGTGGAAGAAAGTTGGAAAATTGAGTGATGCAGGCGCACGTGTTTGGCTCGTGCAGTTCTTTGCCTTCGTTAGCGTTGTTTATTGTTGTTAACCCATCAAAGGGAAAGTTTCGAAATTTTCTTTGCGACTTGAAGCAGCAATTTTTTTTTTTTTTTACCAATTTGCTTTCTGACGTGGTATATAACGCACAACGCCGTGTAAAAGGCAACCGATATTTAATTTTCGGCACAAATTTTAAGGACTTGTTCACAATAAAAACAAACAAACAGCCCCGAATTGCCTTGGGCCGAAACTTAAAATATGTTACCTTTCACAGGGTCTGAATTTTACATAACGTTTTGAATTTTATGCCAGTTACAAGGCACCTTGGTAACCCCCAAAAAATTCATTAACGAACACTGGTTAATCTAAATTCTTTGTCTTATTCGGCATTCGTGAATCAAACCAAACCGATGACTTTGAACAGATCTTGCGCAATTTAAACAACGATTTTAAATTTTTTTTGGTGTTGTCACAACTTACCCAAAAGCACCCACCACGAGAAAATGCCACAAGCTCGACCTCCCCCCCCCCCCTCCCACCCGCCGTCTCCACCCCTTTCGGTAACGACAAAGAAATAACTTGGGAAAAATTGTTGCATATCTGCATTTTCCGACCTTTTTTTTCCAAGGCTGGTTGCGTAAATGGACAAAGTTATAAAATAAAGTTATAAAAAACTCGTAACAATATAGCTTGGTAAAGACATCACAAACTGTATGACACTTGTCCGAAAATGTCACACTCCGTATATCTACCCCTCACCCCAATTCCGTGAACTCATTTGTGATGGCCCCCCCCCCCCCCCACCCCCACGACTAAAAAAATAATACCTTAAAATAATTCTTTCCTTGCCTGGCTCCAAAACCGAGGCGTAAAAGTAAAATTCCTCTATCTTTTTACAAGACCCAACAAGTAGTGCCCTAATTATCATTCAACGCCGCTAGGGTTCATAAAAAACTTTACGACTTTTTTCCTGCACTTCGGGCAGACAGAGAACGGGGGAGGCAAGCCATAAAAAAAGTTTCGACCTACACGTAGGATCAGCACAAAAGTGCAAAAGAGGCGCCGTAGGACCATGTGTGCCTTCCCTCCCCCTCCCCCCCCCCCCCCCACACACAGAAAAAAGAAAAAATACAAAGCTATATAGAAAGAATTCTGAAAGTGTTGTTTGTTCAACGTCGGAGTACAGATTGTTAAACAGAATCGAATACAGCAGGTGAGATGGGGGAGGGGGGCATAGGGTGGGGGGGTGAAAGGTTAACATGGGGCAAACTCATTAAGCGTAAGGAGCATATAAGTCCACCCAATGACGACGAAGAGGTGGGAAAAAATTTTAGTTTATCGTTCTTTTTTACGGTAAGGTCATAAATTTCATTGCCATCTCCGTACTTGTATGTACAGTGAGCAATTTTTTTTGTTTGTTTGTTTGTTTTGTTTTGCTGGGTGGCCAGCCGCGTAGCTTCAGTCATTATAATGCTGGTTCGTTACTACTTCTTCAGCAAACATGAAAGCGTGAGAGGTGGGAAAATTGTTTTAGTCAGCGTAAACAAAAACAACAAAAAAAAAAACGGCTCGTCCGCGCAATGGGAGGTCGGTGTTGAGAAAATATGGGAGTTTCCTGACGCAGATTGCGCCAAAAAAAAAAAAAAACAAAAAACATATATATATATATATATATATATATATATATATATATAT